>OX393557.1:4854963-5117463 GCA_947650365.1 Chamaelirium japonicum | reverse complement strand
CACCTCTTATATAGAACATTGAGCTCTCATTATTTGGTACCAGTACCTTATTCGTAATCATTACAGGGACTTCTTCAAGAGTTTTAGAAAAATTTGGCCTTGGAAAATATTTTTTTCTAGAATAATATGGTCCATAATCTTTTCTGGAGCATTATGACCAGGTTCTTCATGAACCTCAACTTCTTCTGGAGTTTTAGGGTATGATTTCTCATTCAGTTTTTTCTTCCGAGGAACTGAAATATTTGGAACCTATAAGTCTGCCACGTTTCTGACGTACATCAATTTCATTAGTATGAGTTGAAATATTAATTCGTGTAGGTACATTCTTTGCTGAAATAAATAATTTAGTCTATTAGTTGCATCATTAAAGACATAAGGTAATTGATTATCCATTTGCTCTTTGTTGTAGGCAAAGTGATCATCTTATAGTGATCGTATTGTTTTTTGAGTGTCTTCAAGAGATTTGCAGGATCTACAATACTCATGTACTCGTTTTCAGGTCTTCGTGGATGTGGTACCTAAGAAATATTAAAGCACTTGCTTTCTCATTCAGCTTCAGCTCGTTCTTATCTTTCAGAGCTTTTTCTAAGTTCTTTGTTTGTAGATGTTGCTTGCTATCTACTAACCAATTCAGATAATTACTTTCATTGACGTTTAATACATGAAAGTCTAATTTCACAATATTGGACATCTGAGGGTTTAATAAATACTAACATTAATCAGTATGATTCTATATTCATCATATAGGCATATAAAAACATATTATAGAAAACATGGTATTATGACATATAATGGACAAGCTCTATTAATATTAATAGGATTCTTTTAGAAATCACTTGACAAGGTAAAGCGAGTTCTATGAAACCGTCATGCCCTTGCTAAGCTTTTATAAAAGGTACTAATATCCTAAGATATATCTAATGAAGAATATGATATATCATAAGCATTAAACATAAAAGAAACATGAGATATATGCAAAATACAAATTCTGTTACAATTAAAGACTTGTCCTATCATTATTTGTGAAAACAAGCTTCGCATATTGATCCTCAAGGGACTAAACGGGTAATTGTATAAACAACGTGTGTGAATTAGTATGACCGTACCGATGCTTTCCGGATACCCAAGATCCATATATGGATTGATCGGATTGGCCCTAAACCAGGCCTACAACCACATAATTTAGAATGGACGGTGCAGATTAAATAAGACAGTTAAATATACGTGAATACATATAAAGCTAGACGGGTCAGGTTTTCAGGACGGGCCTGCACTACATTCAGGTCGGGCCTGCACTATGCAATCGGATCGGGCCTGCACAACGCATTCGGGTCGGGCCTGCACAATGCAGTCGGGGCCGGAGTGCTGCTCGGGTTGCCGATTGGCCTCCTGCCGAGGTGGTTTTGGGTTTCCTCGCGGGGTCAAGCCTTCACGGCCACGATCAGCCCGGGCTACGACTCGAGATCACCGGCGACATCGCCGGGGTGGGTCGGGTCGGTTTGTGTTGTAAGGTAATTTTCCGGCTGGGGTTGGCCAGTGTCACGTCGGAAGAGGATTTTTGAGGGCTTACCACGCGGTGAGCTTCTGTTGCCGCGGGGGATTGTGAAGGTCTCTCCGACGAGCGGTCGCTTCGGCCTTCAAGTATGGGATCCACCATTTCATAACACTATTAATCATTTATTTTGCATGCCAAATCAGCATTACAGCATTCACTGGATGAAGGGGCAGAAGGTAGGATTTTATACATATTTTCTTTTACGAAAATAAAATTTTCTTGTGATATTTATAAATCGACCCCTAGAAACTTTCATGACAACATAACAATCCCTGTCAAACCGATATTTAACATGTAAAGCTCATTCAAATTGAAGGGGTATATTAGAATACTTGACAAGGGCTTATATGTAAATCAGAAAAGATTTCATAGATTGATTTATAAAAAAAACCATTTGAAAAAAAATAATAAAATTGTCACCAGGTGTTCAATATCAAATTTGCTTTGAACAACATTTTTGAGGTCCCAATGTTATATCTTCGCTTAATCTATATAACAAGGGACGGTGGTTTTTGTTAATACCGTTTGTGTTATTTACAACTTTACCACAAAAAAGAATTTCCAGTTAATTACATTTTTACCCTAAAAAGGAACAAAGATAAAAATGAATCGGCTAAAACTACATTTAAACCAGCGACCTTCAGCTGCCAAATAAATAATGTAGGGGTGGGGGTGACAATGCCCAGTGGGTATGCTGTCGCCGAAGGCGGCCCGCTACAGTGCCGACGGGCACGGGCATGCACTATGTTCTAACAACCAACGGGCTCTAGTTATTCTAGTGGCACTTCCTCTTTCCCAACTTGGAGAGGTTCCCTGTTCGACTCTGGGCATGGACGCTAGAGCAAACTTTTCCTCAAGGCCTTTTTGCCTTGTCCTGGCTGCTGATATTAGGGAATTAAATAAATAGTAACTATGATGGCATCCCTGTTTCGATCTCTGGACCTCTTTGAGCCCTTGCTCTAGCGCCACCTTGTCCACTGACCGCCTCGCCTCGCCTGGCTGGTCCAGACAAAAAAAAAAAATTAAATTGCAGAATATAGCTGCAAATATTACACGCCAAGCAATATCACAAACTCCGCAAAAGAGGAGGGGGAAAAAACACAAAATACACAAATTTCAGTATAAGTACGAACAAATAATCGGTAAATTCGACAAAAAATATAAGCTCTACAGCGCACAAAGAATATATATTATGATCCAGGTGGAAGGGAAGAGGCCAAGTGGGAACAATAAAAGCTTAACAGATCTCTAAAAACTAATGAGAGTACAATGACTTGGTGCACCCGGTAGGAAAGGAGGAGTCTTCCATCTTAACTCTTCTCCCACCAAACATGATAGTATACACTCAGCAACAAAAGGGGAGTAACCTCAGCCTAATCTTCCTCATACTGCAGCAGGCTAAAATCTCTTGATTGCGCCCTCAGGCTCTCCTGGATCCGCTCTTTGATAGCCGTTCCCTGTTAGAAGCCGACATCCAGGGAAATTACTTAGTTGAGACATGCACGGAAATCCGCACTTACCAGTGTTTTGAAAACCAGACCGGACCAAACGGTTTAACCTGTTTGGACCGGAACCGGAACCGGAACATATTTCGGATTTTCGGTTCAGTCTATGAATAAATCAGTTCGTTGGTAATATTCTATTAAAAAATAAACTTAGTGCCATTTTTTAGGTTTTGAACATAGGACCCATTGCTAAAAAAACTTTGTACATGTCATATTAACCAAGGAATCATACATTTTATTGAAGTATTTATTATCTATTTTATAAATCCTATTTCTCATGCGGTTCAAACGGTTGAACCAGCTGTTTGAACCGGTTTGGACCAGGCCGGATGCCTTTTCAGTTCGCCATCCGGTCGGTTTTATAACATTGGTACTTACACGTACGCATCTTATCACCTGAGACTTACCATTGAGTGACAACCCTCCTCAAACTTCTCCAGAAATCCAGCGACCCAGCGATCGGCGTTATCAACCCACTCGTCATGAAACATGCCCGCAGTCTTAGCAACTGTGTGCAACTGCATGAAGGCGATGCAGACATAAAAACAGTAAAAGGAGCTGAAAACAACAAATAAATGAACTGATCAAATCATAAATCTCCCTCGAGATATTCAAATATACTTTAAAAAAAAAAAGAAACTGCAACATTAGATTGGCACACGATACACAAAAAGAAATTCTAGGGCTACTGGCCATCTCATTTCCTATCAAGGTCTGAAATACAATATGCATTAATGGTCAGTCACAGCAGTATGTGTCCCTATAGTGAACGCCAAGAAATTTATTCATATACCATAGAGTATATCAAGCAGCCAATGGCAGAGGCATATGGTACCTTAGAATGTAAATCACATTCTTCTTTTGTTGCTGAATCATGTTCCTTCGAAACCCTTAAGTGGTTGGCCAAAGGAGTTCTAATTGGCTTCATACCTTATTGAAACTCTTGATAACCTTATGATCCTTATCCATGAACTCTGCCTAAGACAACTTCATCTTTCTATTTTCCCTATCTTTGTTGATTCGAAAAAGTACGATTTATTTTGCAGCATCCAAATCCTTCATTGCGAGCTCCTTAGACAATTATTATTTTGAGATTTAAAATTTCATGCATGCTTGAACCTGCAACAAGCATATCATCTCATCTGTATACAGAAAGAAGTACGAAACAAGAAGTATCAATCTTCTTGAAATAACAGCAATGGTCGACACAACATCTGCAGAAGTCATTACTAAACATGAAACTATCGATCTTCTTGTAGCATTGTCTGCGAATCTGTATCAAAGTGTTCAAAATCTTCTGTTAAGAGTGGCTAGAAGAAGAAAAAAAGAGGGCAGTAGGGTCTTGAAGTCTTTTCCTTGGTGCTCAAGAGATCTTTTAGGCAAAAATTGTAATTGACTTCCACTGAGGAATCGTGCTTGGAAGGATCGACTTCTGTTAAGGGTTTTCCCATTTGTATCTTAAAGAGGAAAAGTCATTGTACTTTCCAAATTGGTAGTAGTACCCCAATCATGGGCAAGGACTTGATAAGGACACAATTATTTACATTATTTCTAGTTTCAACATAACGGATTTTCCACGAATTTGATCATGACTTGCCCTGTGATTTTTTGACTCCATATTGGAGGCATTTTCCACAAACTTTGACCATATTCTTTGCTTACTCTCTTGGTTGGTATTTTCTCCTTATTTACTGATTTACTTCCACATTATAAGTTTTTTTTTTTGAAAGGTAAGGTTTCCACTATGACAAAAAAGTATGTACAATAAGAATGTCTAAGGCGACTCCCTTAGATCAAAAAAAAACTCAAGAACTTTCACTAATTCCATCTGATTCTCCATTCAAGCAGCTTGATTCTCTCTGAGCCTATGTTAAGAGACCATTCCATATTACTGAAGATATCCACTTCCACATTATAAGTTGTGTGGTTTGTTGGCTACTTGCTTGCACATATTCCCTATTTGCAGTGGTTTTGTTCCTTTGATTCACACAAGGATGGATTTTGGCTTCTGCTTATTGTCTTCCCTCAAAAGGTGGTTTCAAAGCTTCGGGTTAAAAGGTGATACTACAATCGATGGTGAAGTTTAGTGACTCAAATTGGATAGTTTGTAACGTGAAGACGAAAGACATCTTGTATTGCAAGCATATGTGTGCTCCAATTGAAAGTGACAAGGCAAAGCAAAATATCATGTCTGAAGAAAATGGAAGAAATTAAACCGAAAGTTATTGGTCACATTAGACATAGGCTGGATGATATTATGTTCCACCATGTGTCCAAAGAAACCTATGCACATTGCACACTCTCTTCAGAAGAAGTTGGAAGATTCCTATGAAAAAAAGACGGGAATAAGGCTTTCGCAATTAAAATGTTTATTAGTTTGAGAAGTTCAAGGAGGGGTTCCATTGCCGAGCATCAAAATGAAGACTAAATCATCACAACTCGATTGTTTGCTATAAAGATGGTATGATGAACTTCAAACACTACTTCTTAGTTCTGTAATTGATAGTTAGAAAATAGATGTGGTATTACTTAGATACTCTCACCTGAGTGATACAATTACAATGAGTAAAGTTACCAGTAGCTTCCTTAATAAAGAGAGAATAAGGAAAGGAGACAATAGTCATAGTCCACAAGCTCTTATGAATGAACTATACCGATAGCTCACAAGCTCTTATGAATGAAAACAAGGGAATATGCAAATATAGAAATCCACAAGGCTGTAACCAGTCCAAAGGAAGGTCAAAGTCAAGAGAGATGGTAAACTGCTATAATTGTAGTAAAGTGAAATGGAATAGTTGGTATCTATATTAAAGAGGATAAAGTTCAAAACAAATATGAAAGATAAGGATAACACGTTTGATATATCGGAGGAAAAAATAGGGGCTCTTTAAATCGAAGAAAAAACTTGCTTACATATTCCACCTCAGGATGTTGGGTGGGTGGATGACACAGTCACTTCCTACCATGATACTCCCAAGGAGGAATGCATCATGCACCTCGTACCAAGTAGGGAACTTTGGTACTTTGAATATAGGAGTCGTAGCTTTTCAAAGATCGTGAGAGTGGGCAATGTGTTCATCACAAGCAATGCTGGGTGCATGTTGACTTCAAAAGATGTGTGACATGTTCTTGATCCATGCGTCAACTTGTTATCCGAGTTGTCTTTGGGCCAACAAGGGTTTTAAATTTACTACATCAACAACAATTGGCATGTCACCAAGGGATCGCTGGTCGTTGTAAGGGCAAAGGCATATTGCACATTGTATAATGCCCAGGCATTAGTGTCTATGCCGTTGAAGATGGCTTTTCTCGAACCTATGGCATAGACGACATGGTCACGATCATTGAAATGATGTGTTTTCATTCCTTTCATCAAAGGTATATATTTATACCATGTGATCATTTTTTTGGTTGGTAGGAAACTAGGCATCAATTCTGTGTTTATCCTCAAAAAGTTTTAGGGACTCAGGCTAGTTAGAGTCAAACACCTCTTGGTTATTACTAACCAATACCAAGTATCCTAATGTCAAACTATCCAAACTTGGTAGGCTAGGATTTCAATCTTCCATAAAATCTGCGAGTCCAAGCATCATTTATTTAAAATTCTTATTTGAGTTCACCGGTGAAATCGTGTCAGTGACACATGTCAAATGTCAAACTTATAAAGGATCTACTAGCAATTTCAGGACCCTTGGGAAACACCGAGCAACCTCCAAGCCATCAATATTGGAGAAGACCTCCACTCACTCTCTAGTTTCCCTCTTTCATTTCTTAGCACACAAATGGCCAAGACATGTAATAACAAAATCTTTGCATAGCTCTAAAAAGATTGTGTATACCTCTAATAATCCAAATTCGAAAACCTCAATGACTTTATCTCTTCCTCAGCGGGAAGATAGTTTTTTCCATTGCATGACTAGTTAAATCAAGATACATTAATTCGTACTCCTTCAATTTTTCAATTTTAAGAGAGTTAAGCAAGGAGCATAATTGCCAACCTAGGCATAGATCCTCCTCCTCTGAGGAAATGAGGGTGAGTATTTCCAGCATTTTCATGCTCTTTAGTTCTCTGGAGTAAATACTACCCCAGGAAAAGACACTACATGTGAACCTATGGTGAGTCTTCATTCATAGGGGAGAAGTTCTATTTAATCATTGGGCATCTCATGGACCAACAAATGGGTAGTAACTGCGTCAACCATGACCTCATGTAAAAACATATCCAAGACTTGCTTTATTTCCTCATCAAAGCTGAATACCAAGAAAACTAGTCAAAATCAAAACTCCACACCACATACGTGTATTCGGTGTATATGTATATGCACATTAAATGTGTAACCAATATATATATATATATATATATATATATATATATATATATATATATATATATAGAGAGAGAGAGAGAGAGAGAGTAATGATACATTGCGGCCGGCTAACGTGCGGCCACCCCCTTCCGGGGCATTTTGGAAAAAAAAAATTTTGGGGATTGATCACCCACCCTTGGATACTACACACAAAAAATTTCAGCCCGATCCAAGCCCTGTAGGCCGTCCAAATGTGATCGACTTTTATCGGTCGTTCATTTTTTTCGTCATTTTGATCAACACATTTGGACAGCCTACAGGGCTTGGATCGGCCTGAATTTTTTTGTGTGTGCTATCCAAGGATGGGTGATCAATCCCCAAAAAACAAAATCACAAAATGCCCCGGAAGGGGGTGCCGCACGTTACTGGCCGCAATGTATCACTATATATATATATATATATATATATATATATATATATATATATATATATATATATATATATATATATATATATATATATATATATATATAAGGGAATGCTTAAATGCGGTCTGCGGTCCGTCTCTGCAGCCATCCGATGCACCCGCCGCGTGCATCAGATGCACGGTGTGGTGCATCGGACGGCTGCGAACGTGGACCACACGGACCGCAGACCGCATTTAAGCATCCCTATATATATATATATATATATATATATATATATATATATATATATATATATATATATATATATATATATATAATGTCCTTGTGCCTCTTGGCACACCGCTGCCTCCAACAGCCATGGCGGCACTCCCCCACCACCTCCAGCGACCAAGGTCACCACAGTGTGAATAGTACTCGTCTTAGGCATTTAACGTTTTTTTTGGAAACATGGGTTTATTTACTTGACGAGAGAGACAGCTACACGAGTGGGATTCTCTCTCGGAATATACTACTCTTTCTACTCCATGAATGTTCGGTGGGACCCCTAGACTTCTCCACTAGGTGAAACATATATTGGTCGGAGGGAGTTAATTACCATGCATATATGTGAGATTGGGAGTTAATTATCTTGCATATATGGGTTGGAGGGAGTTAATTGGCGTTAGGACTACAACTCAGGCAGGTTGGGTTGGGTCAGGTTAGGGGTCATCTCAAGCCCAACCCAAATACTAAAACCCTAACCCAACCCAACCTCCAACCCGAGATACCCAGCCCAAGCCCAACTCAAGCAAAAATTTCTACACTCGGGTTAGACTCAGGTTAGCCCAAGTTGGTAGGATGGGTCAGGTTATCCAGGTTCGGGTATACTTATTGTTTAAAATTTTACACTTTGAAGATCAAAATCTAAAACGAACTTATACTTGCTAACACTACCATACAACCTTTTTTGCATTTCTATTCATGCAATTTATTAGATCATTAGCTAATGTCTGTATTTGATAAGCAAGAAGCAAATAAATAATATAGAACTGGGTGAAACGGGTGACTGTGACTGCAACCCCTCAACATATGAGTACTTGGGATGGTTGTGAACTTGTGATTGTTACATATACATCACAGACTCATAGATATACATTGGTACTCGGGTTCGGGTTGGGTCGGTTGCCCAACCCCTCAACCTGAGCCCGACTCAAATTCAACTCGGGTTGTATTTTTTCAACCCAAACCCACCCCAAATTCGGGTTGAGCTCAGTTTGGGTTGGGTCCAACCAACCTAAGTTGCAGCCCTAATAGGCGTGCAGGTATAGGAGGGTGGGAGGAAGCTAAATCCTTTCTCAATTGGTAGATGGAGATTCAAATTTCAAATTAAGTCATTAAAAGACAATTAGGATTGATCACACTTGTCGTTGTACATATGATTTGACGGCCCAAATATGTCTTTTATATATATATATATATATATATATATATATATATATATATATATATATATATATATATATATATATATATATATATATATATATATATATATATATATATATATAGGTGCTAGGGTGCGGCGTGTGGTGCGTGCGGCGTCGCACCGCAGCCGTCTGATGCACCGCTGCGGTGCGTGCGATGCATGCAGCGGTGCATCAGACGGGTGCGTGCGGCATTTTAGCATTTCTCTCTCTCTCT
This sequence comes from Chamaelirium japonicum, assembly GCA_947650365.1. Taxonomy (NCBI): domain Eukaryota; kingdom Viridiplantae; phylum Streptophyta; class Magnoliopsida; order Liliales; family Melanthiaceae; genus Chamaelirium; species Chamaelirium japonicum. The sequence continues at coordinate 5,107,988 of OX393557.1, read as the reverse complement.
CTCTCTCTCTCTCTCTCTCTCTCTCTATATATATATATATATATATATATATATATATATATAGGGGAATGCTTAGGTGCGGTCTGCGATCCGTGCAGTCCACGGTCTGCAGCCGTCCGATGCACCGGCTGTGTGCATCCAATGCACAAAGTGGTGCATCGAACGGCAACGAACCGCAGACCGCACCTAAGCATTCCTATATATATATATATCTGTGTGTGTGTGTGTGTGGTATCCGTTGATAACCCGTCATTTGATGGGGCTAGAGGTTTTAGCATTTGCTAATTTTTTGTGAGTGTGATATCTATAGCAATGAGATCATCCTTACAAAAAATCAAAAAAATTCAAAACCTCTAGCCCCATCAAATGTACTCCTCAAATATAGACAGTCAATTTTAACATTTAATTTGAATAGTACAGTTGATGGAGCTAGAGGTTTTAGAATTTGTTGATTTTTTGTAGGTGTGCTATCTATAGTAAGGAGATCATCCTCACAAAAAATCAGCAAATTCTAGAACCTATGTGTGTGTGTGTGAGTGGAATTGATAAAGAGAGTAACTTGGATCCGATGGGTCTATCTATCTATCTGTGTGTGCGGTGTTGCTTGATAACGTTTTTAGTACACAGATATTTTGATTCATAAAGATCATGCTTAATGCCTTATCTTTCTTGCTTGAAATCGTAAGAGAACACTTGTTCATGTCAGCCTTTAAAATGGCAGACTGGTGGAGACTTGTGATGCTATTCAACCACGAGTTTATTGAATCAATCATTGAATGAATTAGAAATCAGAAGGTCCTTTTACAAAATGTTAGAGGTGACATCAGGAATAGGGCTATTTATTTGTATTATTCCAGGATCAAGTCAATATAATTCGACCTAGCATAATCATCAAAGGCCTCATCTAGACTCCCACTTTCAGATCCTTATATTTGGAATTCAACCTCCCAACTAATATGCACATGTATTCTAGTATTGTGTGGAGGAAGTACATACCTTCTCTCCCACTTTTTCTTGCTGTTGCTTCACTTTGTCTCGCAGCTTCTCTAACTCCATGTTCACTCTCAACCTCTTCTCCTGATAAGAAATCCAAATAACAAAAGATCAGTTGCCTCAACTATAAAATGGTTCCAAGAACAATAGTCACCATATAAGAAGCATCTGCATTAAACAACACAGCTAATTTCTGACAGAAAAATAGTTTTCTCATCTAATAGCACAAACATGCTTGTAGTAAACAAACATGCCTTCACATAGCTGACACCAAGATCCTTCCTAGTGTATCCCCGGGCCAAGTTACGCATCACATACCGGTTGTAATCTTTAACTATCCTCATTATAATATCAGACGTAGATATTCCTTCGGTGCGCTTTGTTTCCTTAAACTTACCTGCAGCTTTAACCTGCACTCGTAGACTCACGAAATTGATACTCAACCAACATAAAGAAGTGGTTACTTATATTTAAACCAATACAGACATCAGTGACAACGACACATGTAGGCACAAACAAACCACTCATATGTACTCACAAATTCATAGACATCCTTGCCAGCTCCGCTTGCATCAGCGTATCTATATAGATTTCATAAGTACAAAAAACAAAAGGAAAATGTATTCTCATTCGAACAAAAATAAGTAACATCAACAAACCAGTAAGACAGGGTACATATGACATATACATGCAAATAAACATATAAACTGAAGACTCCTAGACTCGTATACATGCCCAGAATATGAAATAGAAGCGAAGCTCAACAAAATGATGGCACATGTACGCATTAAATTAAAGAGGTTCTAAAGTTGATTGGCAATTATACAGATGATGCAGATGCATTAGGGCTGATGACCTTACGGAAGAGCATCGTGAGCTACATAATCGATCTTGTGCTTATCGAGGAACTCCTGTGTGATCACCCAAGGAGCATCAGGAATTACTTCGTCAACCCACCTGGAAAAAGAAACATTTGATTACATAATAAGCGCTTCAACATTAGGTTCACGGAAAAGTAAAGTGTCTTCTTGTTGACAATATTCCAATAAGAACATAGAGCAAATTTTCCATCCATTCTGTGGAGAGACCTATCGAACCCCGCACAAATACAGAATACCTTCAGTACACTCATCATACAGTTCAGCAAATACATCTTCCCCATTTCTAAAAGGATAGAAGATTCACGACAGTACAAAATATATGTTTTCCAATTAGGTTTATGTTACCAATCTTTACAACTTCCTACCCCGAATGGCCCTAGGAAAGCCCCTTAAAATTCAGGTAGCTCACTGACAAGTACTAAGATGGATATTTAAACAAAAAGGGACAGTAAACTAGAGTAGGTTTCATCTTAAAATTCCACAACTACACTAACCTTGACCATGAATCAAGAAGTACAAAAGATGCAAATTGTTCAAGCTATATATTTACAGTTTTGGGGTAAATCAGAACTTAAACACACAATCATAATTATCTTGTAACGAACTGACACTATAGTTCTAGCCGATAGCACTATACCCCCTTTCATCAATTGACTGTTTCTGATATTAATTAAAAACAATTATATACGACTCATGTGACTGCTTTAATGTTTTGTTTAGACAAAAATGCCCTTATTTTTTGAATCCAGACGGTCTATACCCTCTAATGGTTAAAAGGAGACGAAGGGCATGAGCTGCTTTCACCCTCAAAGATAAGGGTATTATAGAAACGAGGTTATTCCAGTTTAAAAGCTTAACAAGTCGGCATGGGTATAAATTAAATTTTAATTTACCATTAATTTTGTCAAATTGAAGTGAAACAGAAAGCGGTAAAATGTCGTTTAGAAACTATAGGAGGTTAAGTAAACGCTGGCTAAACTACAGGAGCCAGGAGGATAACATGTTTATCCACTATGGTTGATTTTATCTACTCCACTACTGTAAGTTCAAATTTATACCCATACCCATACTATTGAAGATTTTGTCCTTTATATTTTATATTAATTAGTATAAGTCTATGAACTTAATTGTAATTTCTACCTTTATTAATGATATAAAAGATATTAGGGTTCTCAATGAATCCTAATCCAGTTTTGGCCATTCTTGTTGATATCAGAGCGCCCTCCCTCCTACTCGACCCCGTCTCATCTCACAAGCCCCCCCCCCCTTTCCGGTCACGACCTCGTTCGCAGCCCCTGCAGTCCCCCACTGCTTCGCTCGCGCCTCAACCCTGACCCCCCTCCCCCCTTTCGCCCCACTACCGCCCCCCGTTGCTCTACTCGCCCCTACTTCGTGTGAACCCCCTTGCAGGCCCCCGCCGGTTCTCAACCTCCTTCGCGCGAACCCCCTTGCAGGTCCCTCGACCTCCCGCAGGCCCTCCTCCGCGGCCTCCGACCCCCCGCAGGCCTTTGCTTGCCCTGTCGCCTCTCCTCAGGCCTTGTCGGCTCTCCTCGGGCCCACAGGCCACCCCGCAGCCCTCCTCTAGCTCGCTGGTCACCCCGCAACGCTTCTTGCCATCCGTGACCCCTTCTGTTGTTCGTCGTGCTTCTCGTCGGTGCTAGTATGATGTGTTTGCCTGAGATGGTCTAAGTTTCTCTTGCCATTTTTTTTTTTGGTGGTGATGATCCCATTCCCGTTGTTTTCCTGTAATTATTCTTGGCTTTGCTCTTTATCTTGCTAATTTTGTACAAGGGTCTCTCCGATTTCTTTTTCTGCTATATTTTTCATCACCTCTCATGGACTCCAAGGTCGCCCCGCTTGTCGCCTCCCAAGAGGGTTTTGCTAACCTAGAATGTTTGGATAAAGATTTCACCCTCTTTGCATAGACTTTCGATCTGAATATAATCCCTGACACTTTTTCGCTAAATTTCTATAGTTGATTGATTCATTACTGCTTTGGGTATGGATCTTGATAACAGATATTTGGAATACTCGTTTTGGAATGAGATAGAGGTTTTACACTATAATCGATTGCAATTCTATCTTTATTTCATTCTTTAGGTTCCAAATTTTCTAAGTTCATGAACCCTAATCAACATGGGCTACATCAAGACCTAAAGGATCAGATTGCAAGTTCAAGGAAAGAAACAAATATTTGAATCCAACAATTGAAGATGTAAGGTTACTAGATAAAAAGGTAAAATAACATAATGTTGCACCAATCAGGTGGTATTCTAGTGACCTACTTATTTCAGTGTTGTCATGCGAGACAACAAAAGCGAAAGGGGATCCACCACAGCTAAGGCGAGGCAATCGGAATTGTATTAAAAGATCTCTGAGTACTCTAGTCTTAAGTGATAAAGTGAGCTTTCATGAAGTGTATTATAGGCCTTCTGTATATAAGATGCGGAAACTACTCTAATTTCCTAGTTTTTTATTTCCAATAAAAAGAGCACAGTCACTTGAATCTTATGAAATGATCAGTTTGTAGATGACTTGGAGCACATTATCTCTTTAATTAATTAGCATTTTCTAGTATCATTTAAGGATAATAACACGGGTTCTTGCAAAAAGAGAAAATGAAGCAAAGTAAAACATTATTCTTCAGCAGACCAAGTAATTTAGTAGAAGTTCATCAAGAAGTACCAGAATTAAATTAAATGTTGTCCTGAACTGTAATAAGAGTATGGGATAGACGAAATACTTGCAATGACGAAGAGATTCATAACGCTCGGCTTCAGTCATAACAGTTTTCCCCTTATACGCGTGTGTCACTTCATCATTGCAGCAACCAACAAGAAGATACGTGTTTGGAAGCCTATACAATAAGAATAGTTCAAGAGTCAGTTAAGATTCACATGCATTTCAAGTTTTCAACAGTTACTGCATCAAATCAAACGGAAAAGACTTTGTAAAGAATATAAAACTCCTAGATATTACAAACTAAAGACAATAAAGAACATAAAGCCACCACATTACTGTCAACACAACTTCTCGAAATGATTCGAATATTTTGTCCCATCGTTCTCGCATTTTACATCAAATTTATTCAAGATATAATTGGAATTTTATGAGGATGTTTGATTTTTAAAAAGTTTTATCAATTTCAACATACTTTATGAAACAGTTTTTTGGAATTATTGGGGTGTATAACGACTTCATCTACTTGTTTCTTATACCACATATCAATTCCTTTTTTTTATTCTTTCTGATCTCCAATGATTACATAGCTAACTGCCAAACATCAAATAACATGTTTCACTTTTATACCTCATTTATCCCAAATTCTAACTCTGATTAATTTGCACCCCCACCCCCCCCAACACACACACACACACACACACAAAGAGCAAGGCCAATTCCCACGTCATGTATCCCAAATTCTAACTTTGATTAAGTTTGCCAGGCCAATGTCCACTTGTGTCATAACCATCAAGCCTTGTCCAATTTATTTGTGCCCGGCTTTACGAATCCTTCTTCTCCAGTAATTCAGGTTAAAAGGCTTTTTTGTTGTCACCTCAAGTTCTGTGCAAGTGTCCAACATGGACCAATGAAAAGGCAATTGATAAAGATATAAAGGTGCGGTGACATAGGCAAAGAATAATTACCAGGTGCTATTTCTAGTCCTAAAATATTACTTTTATGTGATATGTCCGGCCTAAATTGACTCTATCTTGAACTCTGCATAAATAACTTTTCGAAAGTTCAATTGAACTCTGCATAAATAACTTTTCCAAAGTAAAAAAAATGTACTTTACATACAAGTCAAACGTTTGAGGCTAAATTCTCTACAAGTATCTTACTAGGTCGCATAAGGGGTCATCTAATTAGATTTCAAATGCCACTGGAAATCTCTTTGAGTCACTAATGGATTATAGGAAAGAATCTAAATTGAGTCTTGTCGTGAGGTAAATTCATATACACAACCTACTTTTGACCAATCCCTTGTGGATTATACAAATATAAATATCTACTATAACATGAGAAGGATGAGGGATAGTTTGGGGAGATAATTGGTGGTCCAAATTTATTTGGAGGGGAGGATAAACATGAAAAGGGCTAGAATTCTTCCCCCCTCTCTTTCCCTCCCTCTCTTTCTCTAATTTGAATTCAAATCTCTCCCCCCCCCCCCCCCCGTCTCTCTCTCTCTCTCTCTCTCTCTCTCTCTCTCTCTCTCTCTCTCTCTCTCTCTCTCTCTCACATCAGTCCCATCACCAAAAAAAACCAGCAAACCTGATCATAGCTCCGTCAGCCCCACCCGCTCCCAACCCTTACTGGTGAATCGCTCTCACCCTAATAATGGTTGAAATCACAGCCGTCCATATCCTCCATGCTGTAAAATAGAAAGACAAAAAAAATCCACCCTATTTTCTCTCTCTCTCTCTCTCTCTCTCTCTCTCTCTCTCTCTCTCTCTCTCTCTCTCTCTCTCTCCTACCTTGCTCATCCATCTATGTCTGATCCGTATCACCATTCCTTATGTCCCTTTTCCTCTATTTCTATCTATTTTCCTTCCTCCGACGATTGTTTTCTTCTTTTTTTTATTCGCACATCTTTCCTAATTCCTATTAATAACGTCAATTTTTATCTCCACTTAATTAAATCAAATGTATGTATATAAGTGTATTGTATAAATGGTCCCATGCTTTACATTTGTTTTTCCAATTTGTTTTAAAGATCAAAATGGCACTAGGATTAAGCTCTTGCTGATATTATGTATTCTTTGGTTCATCTAATCATTGTGCAATATATATTTTTACGTATTATAAAGAATTTATGTTGAGTAGGCTTCGCCAAGGCGCTACCTAGGCCACACCTCGCCTAGGCAAGGCTGGTTGCCTAAGCATCGCCTAGCCACCTTCACAACACTGCTTAGAAATGCTTCCTGCTATAGCATATGAATCTCCTCCAGGGAGGGCCGGAGTAAAGGAGAGCTAAGTAGCACACTGAAGCAAGGAAGCCAGCAAGGAAGGTGGCATTGGATCCATCTTGTCGATGTGTCCCTATAAATCGAGGCCCTCAAGATGTTTGCAAATGGTGATGGACCATGCAACATTACTGTTTGCACCAGCAAGAGAAATGCGCATCACAGGCAGGTGACCGTGGCGCATGGATGTGTACACAGCGAGTAATAAGTGCCCATATACTTTATGCCCCACTAAAAGCATGCCTAATAAGATGTGAAATTGGAAGACTTATGGTGTAGAAGAAGCACAAGACTGACACGAAGTAGAACACGGCAAGGCAATTCACCAAACAATCGGAGTGCCCACCACAGATCAGGTCCGATTCGTATGTTGTCGCAGCCTGACGTAGGCATTTCATCAAGCACCTGGTTTGCATCTGGTACTTACGATCCGTGTGCCTAGTACACCAGCACGAACAACACTCCTCGCACCAGAGATTGTGCACCACCACTCCCCGGCAGACCGCAATCCGCAACAACAGTTTCCATGTCTGATCCGAGACAAGCACAATCTTGGCACGAGCGGAGGGCACGGCACGTTCAGGTGACTGCGCACAGATGACGGGACGAGGCCGGAGTGATGCTCCGACGTGATCAGATTATAGAGGGCGACGGTGCGTCCAGCAGCAGCGGGGAGGAGCAAGTTAATCGTCTCCGTTAAGGCATCAGCACAGATCGTGAACATAGAATGCATTGGCGAATCTGAAACTAAACTAGATCGAAGATCCTCGAAAGACTTTTAAACAGATGAACAGATAGAGCGCAGAGAGGTAGCGATGGGCGGCAGAAGCAACAGTGAGATTGAGAGGGAGGGGGAAAGGGAGCTTACAGTTTCTTGGCCTGCTCGAGGGATCGGGCGTGGCCGAAGTGGAAGAGGTCGTAGATCCCATCGGCGTAGACCCGGACGGGACGTTCCCTATCCTTCTTCGCCGCCGTCGCCGCCGGATCCGCCATTCCAGTTGTGGAAGCGACGATTCCTCGAAAAAATCTCCGGGAGTCGAATCTGTAGAGGTGTTTACTGCGCTCTCTCTCTCTCTCTCCGGTGAGAATCGAATCTGTAGAGGTGTTTATGGCACTCACACTCTCTCTCTCTCTCTCTCTCTCTCTCTCTCTCTCTCTCTCGCCCTCCTCTATCGTTTTTTTTTTTCTTTCTGGATTGTTTTTTATTTCTTTAGGAAATTACACCTACCTACTAAAAAAAGCATATAACCCGAGATCTCTCGACCCGACATGTCCATAGGCCCGTCGGATAAGAGTCTATATCCAAGTTCTAGATACCAAACTAGATTTAGGTATAGATGAAAAAAAATCCGTTGCACCGTTCCCTTCATCATAGATGTGGCTAACCTGCGCCTCCTAGAACTCCCTCATCCGATTCAGCAGATAATGATCCCCGACTTTCCTTGTCACCCAATTAATTATCATCAGCGAATCTCCTTCAATCCAGAGTTTACCACGATTATGCATTCTCCAGGTAGAGTTGATCCCTTCCCAAAGGCCCCTCATATCTGTATCCACAATCGAAGCCGACCCAAGCGCAATGGTACCAGCCACACGTATGCTGTCACACTGGTCTCTAATGATGAATCCAGCTCCAGCACGTCTTTATGTGCAATCGTACGCCCCATCAAAGTTGATCTTGAGTTCCCCCTCACCAGAGGGGATCCATTTAAAGGAAACAATGCTCGTTGTTTCCCTGATGACCTGCACACCAGGAGAAAGGGGGGTTAGCACCTAAAAAATCATACATACGAGCACTACACGCGCGTGCAACAGAGGTTGATGATTATTTTCTTCCCTCAAAAAACTTCATTTGTTTGATCTGTCTAGATGCTCCAGACTGCATTAACTAATAGACTGCAGGACTGAGCCTCCGCTTGACCCTTCAAACTTAATTTAACCAACATCCTGCTCCATTCAATAATAGAGGAAGGGGTGCATCGAACAGAAAATGCCGCCCAAATATCCTTTGCCTAAGGACAACGAAAGATCGCGTGATCCGCATCCTCCTCATGTTGAGCAAATCTGCTACATAAGGGGTCCAGTTTTATACCACGTTTGATTAAAAGATCTTTGGTAGGGATCCTGAATTTGAGCAGCTTCCAAGCAAACGCAAGGGCACGGGGGATGCCTTGCACTTCCACATAACACTCCATATGTTATTAGGGATCGCATTTGGGTCCGAATGAAGAGAATAATCATTGTCATAATCAGTCTCATCTCCCACATCCTCAACTTGAGAAAGAAGATTAAACGCCACATTCGCATTGTAATCAGCTACCCCGATTAGGACCCCAACAAAAAGACATAGCCTTGACATTGGCTAGAATAGGAATATCGCGGATCTTGTTTGCAAGGTCAAGTCCGGCCCAAGAATCCACCGATTTCTGGGACCATTTATCGCCAATCATCAAATTCGAAACCATTTCCAAACCCACATCAAGGGGTACCTTAATCATAGTCGGCGATCTAGCCAACGGGGTTGAATCCACCCACGGATCCTCCCAAATACTTAATCGAGACCCGATATGGATGTTATCTACCAGGTGGTCCCAGACACAATGAACGCCATCAGAGACAGCTCTCAAAGCATGGGAGCATCCTTTAGGCTTGGACCACTTCCACAAATTTTGGAAACCTTTGTACTTAGCAGAGTAGGAATTGCTCCATAGGCCATCATTCTTAGAAACAATTTCAAACACTTTTTTGCCCATCAGAGCATCCTTCATAAGGCCTAAAGCCCTGATGTCAAGCCCAACATAAAGTTTAGGTTTACAAACCTCCGACCAGTTAACCAGATTGAGTCCTTTGCTGGTATCACTGGAGCCCCACAAAAATTGTCTCATAATATTTTCAAATGCCAAAAGGATTCTCTTGGGAAACCAAGTGTTAGTCATGACAAAAAGGAGCATTGAGCAGAGAACATAATTAATTAAAGTGACTTTACCAGGAAAAGCAAGAGTCTTGGCTTTCCACTCACTCGGTTTTTTCCCAACCTTAGCCAAAAGGTCTGCTGCCAAGTCCTGCGAGGGGACTTGTTTACCTCATATGGTAAGTCCAAGGTACTTAAATGGCTCCTTCACTTCCTGAATTTCCAGTATTTGAATACCCAGCCTTCTAGAAATCATTTTGCAGTGCCGGTGGTGAACACCAGACGCAAACACCACCGACGATTTCACCAGTTTAACTTTTTGGCCTGAGGTTCAACAGTAATCTCAAAGAACGTTCTTGAGGACATCACACTGTGAGAGATCCGCCCGCAAGAAAAGAAGACAATCATCTGCAAAAGCGAGCATAGGAAAATGATTTGCAGTCAAACAGGGCCGGATCCCCACGAAGGACCTCTCTATGTTAAGTCTCACAATGTTTCCATTGAGGAGTTCCGCTCCCAAGATGAATAGATAAGGGGCCAGCGGATCCCCTTGTCGAAGCCCCCACTCAGCCTTAAACCAACAAGATGGAGATCCATTAATAAGAATGGAGAAGCAAGGTTTAGCATTACAGACCGTAACCCAACGAACCCACTTCCTACAAAACCCAAACTTGCCAAGCATAACCGAGATGAACTTCCAAGACATACGATCATAAGCCTGCTCCATATCAATTTTTAGAGCCATGCAATGTTTGTTCCAACTCCATCAAATGAAGGGCTTCTTGAGCTAGTAAAATATTGTCATAAATATTACGAGATTTCACAAAGGCATTCTGATCAGTAGAAATAAGTTTCGGAAGAAACGACTTAAGTCTGTTAACCAAAATCCGGGACATAATTTTGTTTAAGGTGGTGCATACGCTGATCAACCTATAGTGCTCAGGTTTAGAGCGGTTGAAATTCTTAGGAATTAAGCATAAAAAAGGTATCCTTCCATGAGGATGGCATAGCTTTGCCCTCAAAAAAACCCTTTCACCAGATTGCACACATTCTGACCCATAGTAGCCAGTTGGCTGTAAAGAATTCCATAGTAAAACCATTGGGCCATAGCGCTTTATTCTTGGGTAGGCCAAAGACAATACTCTTAACCTCCAAATCGAGCACTGATTGAGTAAGGAGGAAATTATTCCCATGATAAATGACTCCGGGAATAACATCAAAAATATTGTTCTCTAAAACGAAAAAGGGCTCCGAAGTCCATCTATTTGAAGAAATTAATGAAAATTATCTCCAAATCACGTCGTTAATGAAACACAAAATTGTTGGGATCTTGAATCGAGACGATATGACTACTCTTCCTACGAATAATAGTCGAGCGATAGAAGAATGCAGTATTACCATCCCCCTCCTTCAGCCATTGGATCCGGGATTTCTGCTTCCATTTTTTTTTCAAGCATGATTATCTCATTATGGTAAGAAGTCAGTGTGGGTGCAAAATTTATTCGAGACTGCAATCGGGCCATCTGGGCTCACGCAACGGCCCAAATGATGCCTCCAAGCCCAAAAAGCATCGCAATAGGGCCCACAGACCGAGCGGGTCTTATTTGGAGCTTGGCAGAGCCCGAAATAAGCACCCGAGGAGGCCCAGAACCAGCGCCACCTCAGCACCGCCATGTCATCACTGCTATAGCAGCATGTACTTCAGCTATAAAAGGACCCCTATGGCTTATAGAAAAGTGATTGGTTGGTGGTTGGTGAATTAATCAAGAGATGAGGGGATTCCAAAGCCAGAGCTCTCTTCTTCTTTTCTAGTTGCTCCGTGCAATCTCATTGTAAGAAGCTTCTCACGGCTAACCCTGCTTCCATGGTTGGTGCATCTCGCACTATGGAGTCTTGGCCAAAGGGTGCTTCTGATAGAGTAAGGTGCTGGTTGATGCATCTCTTCTACTTGTAGCAAATATAGATTGTGTGCGATAGTGTAGCAGATATTGTTTGGTTTGTGTGCTCACTGTCGAGCGTGCGTGTGCTCACTTGTTGGAGCCTTGGTTCTTTTTGCTTGTTCATCTAGAATTAAGTTGTGATTTGTAATTCCCCTTTTCAGTTTTTTAATAAATTATTTATCTTTCAAAAAAAAAAAAAAACTTCTCTCAGCCTGTCAAGAAAACGCTCATCCTTCTCTTTCGTATACATTATAGTGCAAACCAGGTGACACCTCTCACCCGAAGATGTAGGTCATAAGACCAAACTTTAACAACAACTCATGTCATCTTTCTCACTCTACTCTCTAATCTCTATCTATGCAATATACAAACCATCCAATTCAATCAAGAATTATGGGGTGAGGTTTCTGATCAAGATGGCACAAAAATTCCCCCCACAATCTTTGGCATCGTCTGTGGGAAATCGTTAGAGGTTTTACTCACACTTCTATCGAGTCTTAATCAACTTGTGGTGACGAACCACAGTCCTCCTTCAAGTCTACATTAACATCTTCATCACGCCGACATCAATGCACTCGATGGTGTTAGCCAGCACTAACCCTTCGAAGGCGGGTGCTGATCTGATACATGACGTGCTGATAAAAACAAACAAGAAGTCTCCATAGCAACCAATCGAAGACATATCCAGGAGAAGCTGGGGCCACAAGGTAGTCATCCGGGAGGCCGCAGCAATCGGCAGGACCCGCCATCCATGAGTCGTCGATCTGGTAAAGAACACGTTACCCAAGGGGACGAGGCTCCAGTTATGTTCCAAATTTCGACTGCTAACTTCCAGCTACTGAATCTCCTCAAGAAGAATACCACCCTCGAGCAAGAAAGGGACTCCTTGAAGAACATAGCTGAAGGAGAGAGGGATGTGGTCTACAACACTCCTATCACTAACGAAGATCCACTAAGGACTCGACCAACCACGAGTCATCATCTAGAAGAGCCACGTGGGCTTCGCACCAAGAGACATCAGGTATCCACACAAGCACCAAGGCAAACGATATGGTATCGTCTCAACGTCGACGACATATCGAGCCATCACCGAGAAATATCGCCTGAGTCAATTGGGTCCACTGAACATCTCATCTATTCTCGCACGAAAGCAACAGATGCCCGTAAGCTACTCAACTGACTGAGTCGCATCACTGATGAGGGACGACACCATTAAGACCACATGCTACTAGTCACCTCGGTAGGGCCTCTGTGTCTCAAAGTGCTCACAGCCCTATTTCCTAAAGGTTGGCGAACACCAAGCTTGCTAAAGTTCAATTGCATCAAAGGAGACCCTGCTCTCCAAATCCTAGCCTTCAAGCAGACCATGACGCCATACGGGTATGAAAATCATGTCTTCTGCCATATGTTTACGGGCAGCCTCGAGAAACCTGCCCTCAACTGGTATCACACTCTGCCTACCTGTACAGTGGTCACCTTCGAAGAGTTGGCAGAACTCTTTTATGGACCACTACCGACTGAACCTGAAGCTAGAAAAGAAGATGGACACTCTATACTGGTTGAAAATGGGATTTGACGAATCCTTGAGGAGCTTCACGATGAGGTTTCGTAATGAGTATTCCAAGCTCACCAGTCGATCCCAAAACAAAGAGGCCATTATGCTGGAATTCCAGAATGTTATATGGCCAAAGCTCCATGTCTACACCGACTTCATCCAGCATCCTTCCGACACCTTGGAGGCAATGTTCAAGCAGGTACAGTGGAAAATAGAGGTGGAAGGCAATCAATGGTCTAGAAGGTTGTGCTAGTCACACAAGCCTCATGACTCCCAAAACCAGAAGGCTGGTGATGCCTAGAAGAAAGCACGCTAGCTACAAGAACCCTATCAACATCATGTCCAACTAGAAATGACCGATGAAAAGACAGAATGAAGAACCAAAAGCCCCTCCAGCGGGAGGAATGAGAGCTCCAAGAGAACAGAGGGTGTTCACCGAGCTAAACACCTCAATCGAGGATATATTTGCCTATTTACAGAATGAGCTGTTCTATAAATGGTTGTAACCTCTTTCTTCATATTCGGAGCAGACAAAGGACACGACGGTCTACTATGAATTTTATCGTAGTCATGGGCACCCAACCTTAACCTGCCGACAACTGAAGTATCATATAGAAGACTTGATCCAAGAAGGGTGACTCGATAGCTACCTCACCAACAAGGAACCAGACTGAGAGAATGCAAGGCAGCATCAGTATAAGAAGAGAGTCAATATGATATGTGGATGCATAATCCTCCGAGCAAACGGTGTTCACGGATACCTGCATCAGCAAACACCCTCCAGCAAAGAGGCTAAGCATCTGGAAAGACAAGTTCGCAACACCTGCCAGGCAGCCTCCAAAAAATTATAATTGTAGATTTGGTTCATCAATAAAATGCCTCATTTTCTTGAAGTTTAAAGCTCTTGAAATTTGACTTCTCCCATTCAAGACACCTAAAGGCTCCTAGTAACCCAAGTCAACCAAAGATTTTGATTATACCCATTCAAAGCACCTAAAGGCTCCTGGCAACCAAAGTCAACCTAAGACTTTGATTCTGTCAGTTCAAGTTGGAAGCTTAAAGCAAAACCAGTTTCGCCATTTCAAGGCTAAATCCGATAAAATGGCTCTTGGCAACCCAGGTCAACCTAAGACTTTGATTATGCTCATTCAAGGCAGAAGCTTGAAGCAAAATCAACTATGTCCTTTCAAGGCTAATAACCCAAGACTTCGATTCCATCCATTCAAGTCCAAAGCTCAAAGCAAAATCGGCTACGCCCTTTCAATGCTAAAGTCTGATAAATAGGCTCCTAGCAACCCAGGTCAACCCAAGACTTTGATTCCACCTATTCAAATCGGAAGCTCGAAACAAAATCGGCTATGCCCTTTCAAGGCTAAAGGCCAATAAAAAGGCTCCTGGCAGCTCAGGTCAACCTAAGACTTCGATTTCGCCTGTTTAAGTCAGAATCTCGAAGAAAAATCTACTACGCCCTTTCAAGACTAAAGTCTGATAAAAGGCTCCTGGAAATCTAAGTCAACCTAACATTCGATTTTGCCCGTTCAAGGTAGAAGCTCGAAGTAAAATTGGCTACGCCCATTCAAGACTAAAGTCCGAGGAATGGGAAAACCCTCTAAAAATGCTCCTAGCAATCCAGGTCAATATAAACTCTCGACTACGCTCATTTAAGAAAAAAACTCAAAGCAATCCTAACTACACCCTCCCAGGGCCAGCACCCTCCAACACGAGGAAATCAACCATCAAATTACCGAGATGGAGTACTATTGCTCAAATAAAATCAAAAGCTCAAATGCGGAGAGTACGATTTTATTAAGCAAGATACGCGACTATATCAAATGATTGAGTCAAAGATAAAAGAGAAAAGGGGTACAAGTCAGGGGAGCGGAGCTAAAGAGGGCCTCGTAGCAATAGACAGTGCAGAAGCATGCTTGGCTTAGATAGCTCTGAGGGTATCCATAGCCTCAAGCACCTTGTATAGTATACTCTACTGTCTCTCTCAAGCTCAGCAATACACCCGCGAAGACCGACAACTTCTTACTCTCTAGTAACGACGGCCAAGTGACTACTCGCCCCCAGATCCTCGATCTGCCTTTGAAGCTCGAAATTGCGCTCGCACAGACTAACGACATTCGCCTCCCTCGCCTCAAGCTGAGTAGCCCGAGTCAGATCCCTCTCCTCGAGCTCGGCAACCCGAGTCCTCAGAGCAGTCACTGACTCCTTTCAGCTGCTCGTGCATGGCAATCTGAGACTGTAAAGTACCAATAATAAGCCTCCTGAAGATTTTATCAAGCTTCTTGCACCAAGTCGTCCACGCCCGCTCACCCCTCGGTTGATACCGCCAAACATGGAGTCAACCTGTACCATAAGTATATCAACAACCTTGACCACCAGAGACCAAGCACCAGTGACAGACAGGGGGTACATTCTGAAGTACCTGTCTGATGCCACCAAGCCCTGTATGGGACGACAGTTAGCTGAACACCCCTGAAGGTTGAATAGTTGAGACTTTGAAATTTTCATCCACTAGTAATGGTGAAAGAAGGATCATAGTTCAATCCTCAGAAGCTCAACATCTATAATTAAAGAGTAGCAGGTCCTCACCTCCTCACGGTAGTCAGACTCAACGCGGCAAAAAACATATATCACCTTGCACGGATAGCAGCCTAACCGTAAAAGGAGGAAGCGGCAAATGGAGACCACTGTTCATCTATCCTACTGTGACAACTATCCCTAAAATATCCTCCAAACTTGTCTCCTCTAAGAAAATAACATATTTGCGGATGCCGAAGGCCATGTGTAACACACTATCCGTCAACGACCTCTTCCCATCCTCCCGGAATTGTAAAAAAAAGTTTTTGCCATGCTACACGACTGTCATCCACACGGACGTGATCAGGAGTAGCCCCCTCGAGCTCCTCATTCTCGATCGGCATCAACGGTGTCAGCTCACCATCTGAACCAGAGGCCTCCTGCCATGGGGAGAGAACGTCAACAACCTCTCGAGTCGACCTGTGGCGCTTCCCGGAGTCGCTCACACCCGCGTCAGCCTCCATCATAAAAGCAAACAAAGTGCAAGTACAAGATTGCCTACAAATAAAGCAACAAGTAACAAAAAGTATACACAAACTTAAAGGAAGAAATAAGCATATGACACTACTTATAAGCAAAAGAGAGCATAAAAATCTGCCTTCTCATCTGGGTGGGCCCACAACAACCGCCACGTCATCACCGGGGCCCGATTGCAGTCCCTAGTGAACACAGTAACTAGGTAAAGTTGGATGTCAAACAGTGATGGGTGAATTACCATGTGTTGATGCCTCTTTAAGACGCGAGACGAAAACCCGACCGGCACGCTCTTTAAAGTTACCTTTTTTTATGAAGGTGAAAAATAGAAAAGCTACATGTCAACGCGCACCATATTTCATGTCCGCTCTGATCGATTTTTCGGCACCAACACAACGGTACCTTATATGCATTGATCCGACGCACTAGTGAAAAGTTACGGCCTTTGGAAGTTTTTGAGACCCTTCTCTTCGAAGGTAGACATCGGAAAAGTTATACGTCAAGGCACACCATGTTTCACATCCTCTTTGATCGATATTTTGGCGTTGGCACAACGACACTTTATACGCATTGATCTGATGCATGTATGAAAAGTTACGGCCTTCGAAAGTTTTTGAGACCTTCATCTCCGAATGCAGATATCAAAAAGGTTACACGTCAAGGTGCACCATGTTTCATGTCCGCTTTGACCAATTTTTCAGCACTGACACAACGACACCTTATACGCATTGGTCCGACCACATATGAAAAGTTATGGTCTTCGGAAGCTTTCGAGACCTCTTCTTTCCGAAGACATGCAGTGGAAAAATTACACGTCAACGCGCGTCATGTCTCACGCCCGTTCAGACTAATTTTTCGGCGCCGACACAATGGCGGCTTACGCCCATCGATCGAACACCCCCTTCCCAGCCGATCGTGAAAACTGATCGACCCTGGGCAGCGACGACAAAAATGGGAGGCCGTCAAACCTCTCCCCCTCCCAGTCTCCTCCTTCTCCAGTGGTAGGCAGCGATAGCAGCCTACTGGTCAGCTCGGTAGACAAGGGCATATGATCATTCCTTCGCATGACTCATCAAAACCCCTCTTCATCTGTCTCCTGATCGGCCTTAAGAAGCCACAACCACACGGGTGGGGGTGAGTAGGTCTCGCATTATCCCTCTTGGATCCAGTGATGGTGGCATAGGGAGGAGCTCAATCTCCTCCCCTCCCCCCCCCCCCCTCAGCCTCAGCGATGATAGACAGCAAACCGACAATGATCCCCTCGCCTTCGACTCTGATCCAGATGTGGTAGGGGCGGCTGGAGTCGATCGGACGGAATCCACCCGATTCCGTCTTCTTCGGCATTGATCGGTTCAACCTCTCCTTAGCCTCATCTTCGGCATCAATCATCGGTGACTGATCTTCCCAATTAGTAGCAACAATCGATTGGCCAAGCAGTCGATCAATCGGCACCACACCTTCCCGATCGGTCTCAGAGCGATTTGAGGCGAGGTTTCCACTGGCAGATCTATAAACCGATCGACAGAGCCATGAGACCGATCGTCTCGGAGTGTGTCATAGCAAGAACTCCCCGAGCAGATCCATAAAATTGATCAACAATGCCACGAAGCTAATCAGTCTTAAAGCAGTTGCGGCCAGTTTCCTACGAGCAGATTGATGAAACTGATCGACCCCATGCATCGACATGACGATGATGTCGTGAGGGGGTCAAGCACTGCTCCCCTTGTCTTCCTTCTCCGGCGTAGGGGGCAGCAACAGACCCCCCAGTTTCCTCCTTTGATGGGCAACGATGGCAGTGGCGTGAAGGGCTCCCCCCTCGCTTCTTCTCCGGTGACGAATGGTAATGAGCGGCCTCCCTCGCTCCTCCACCTCTATCGACTAATGGTAATAACAAGCGCCCCCCGTGTGTGCCCTCCTTCACCTGAGCAGTGGCTCACGACAACAGGAGGAGGACCGACTTCCTCCCCCCCCCCCCCCCCCCACCCCGTGCGCTCTCGATGGCGACTTCAACAATGAGGGGGGTTGGATGGTCTAACCCTCCCCTTCTTACATTCTCTCACCCGATGGCCCACGGCAACGGAGGGTCAGACGATCCGACCTCCCCCCCCCCCCCCCCCCCCCCTGTTGTCTCCCTCGCAAGGACCAAAAATCAAAAGAAATATGGAGAGGAGGAAGGAAGCGTATCTGTATAAGGACGACGACTAGAATAAAGAAAGAAGGAAACCCCAACTTTAGAAGCACTAAAAAAGAGGAAATGCGCATCCCAAAGTATGGGGCACCGAAGAAGGATCAGGCTTTGCTAGAAAAACTAAGTCTAGAATGCGTATCCCGAAGTATAGCGCACCGAAGCAGGGCCAGACTTCGTCAGAAAAACTAAGTCTGGAACGTGCATCCCGAAGTATGGCGCACCAAAGCAGGGCCAGACTTCGTCAGAAAAACTAAGTCTGGAACGTGCATCCCAAAGTATGGCGCGCCGAAGCAGGGCTTGACTCTGCTAGAAAAACTAAGTTTGGTATGTGTATCTTGAAGTATGGTGCACCAAAGCAGAGCCAGACTTTGCCCGAAAAAATAAGCCTGGAACACATGTCCTGAAGTATGGCGCTTCACCAGAAAAACTAAGTCTGGAACTCACATCCCGAAGTATGGCACACGGAAGCAAGGCCTGACTTTGCTAGAAAAACTAAGTATGGAATGCGCATCCCGAAGTATGGCGCACCAAAATAGGGCTGGACTTTGCCAGAAAAACTAAGCCTAGAATGCGCATCCCAAAGTATGCACACCGAAGCAGGTCCAAACTTTGCCAGAAAAACTAAGTCTGGAGTGCTCATCCTGAAGTATGGCACATCGAAGCAGGGCCAGACTTTGCTAGAAAAACTAAGTCTAGAACGTGCATCCTGAAGTATGGCGCACCAAAGCAGGGCCATAATCTGATAGAAAAACTGAGTCTGGAATGCACATCCCGAAGTATGACACACCAAAGCTAGACCAGACTTCGTCAAAAAAACTAAATCTAGAACGCACACCCTGAAGTTTGGCGTACCGAAACAGGGCCTGACTTTACCAGAAAAATTAATTCTGAAATGCGCATCCCGAAGTATGGCGCACCGAAGCAGGGCCAAACATCACCATAAAAACTAAGTATGGAACGTATATCTCGAAGTACAGTGCACCGAAGCAGGATTAGACTTCGCCAAAAAAATAAGTCTGGAATGCGCACCCCGAAGTATAGCACACCGAAGTAGGACCAAATTTTGCCAGAAAAACTAAGTCTGGAATGCGCATCCCAACATATGGTGCACGACGCACCGAAGCAGGGCCAGACTTGCAAAAAAAAAGTCTGGAATGCGCATCCCGAAGTATGGTGCACCGAAGCAATGTCAAACTCCGCTAGAAAAACTAAGTCTGGAACGAGCATCCCAAAGTATGGCGCACCGAAGCAGGGCTAGACTGTAATATCTGCCCCAAACACACAAGATATTGTCCGCTTTGCCCGTGCCCGCACGAGAACTTCCCAGGGAGGTCACCCATCCTGGTACTACTCTTGCCCGAGCACGCTTAACTACGGAGTTCTTACGAAATCCGTAGCAGCGCATGGTTTTAAAACGCGTCTTCTATGTTTAAGAGGGGAAATTATATAAGTAGCTCAGGATCTCCTTCTCTCCAGGCGATGTGGGACTAACTCATGGCCTTGTACACCTCACCTCATCCATCTTGGCATTCCCGCCTCAGGAGTCTTGGCTCTTGGCTCTTGGCCTATTGGATCTTGGTCGTCACATAGACTTTGCCAGAAAAAACTAAGTCTGAAATGCGCATCCTGAAGTATGGCTCATCGAATCAGGGCCAGACTTTGCCAAAAAAACTAAGTCTGGAATACACATCCTGAAGTATTCGCACTGAAGTAGGGCTAGACTTCGCCCAAAAAACTATGTCTGAACGCGCATCCCGAAGTATGGCACATCAAAGCAAGGCCAAACTTCGCGCAGAAAAACTAAATCTGGAATGCGCATCCCGAAGTAGGGCCAGATTTTGCTAAAAAACAATATGGAACCGCATCCTGAAGTATGGCGCGCCAAAGCAGGACAAGATCTCAGTAGAAAAACTAAGTGTGGAAAGTCTACCGCCTCAACCCGCGATTGACTGATAGCTCTGCTGGCCCGAGCATATCGACCTTTCAGCACTGGGGACTGTCCGTACTCAAGCCACACTGCATAGGAGGAACTTCTTTGAACCAGAAGATCCCAATCGACCCACAGGACCCTGGCCTGATTGGAAGGGGGTAACTGTGAATGCAAAATTTGTATGAGACTGAAACCAGGCCATCTAGACTTGCGTAACGGCCCAAGTAATGCCTACAAGCCCAAAAAGCATCACCACAAGGCCCACAGACCAAACGGGCCTTATTTGGAGCCTGACAGAGACCCTAATATGGGCCCAACGTAGAGGCTCAAGACCAGCGCCACCTGAGCACCACCATGTCATCACTGCTATAGCAGCATGTACTTCAGCTATAAAAGAACCCCTATGGCTTATAGAAAAGTGGTTGGTTGATGGTTGGTGAATTAATCAAAAGAGAAGGGGATTCCAAAGCTATAGCTCTCTTATTCTCTTCTAGCTGCTCCGTGCAACCTCATTGTAAGAAGTTTCTCTAGGTCTATCGAGAGTTCGAGCTCATCCCCCTCTTTCGCATACATTATTAGTGCAAACCAAGTGACACCTCTCGCTTGGAGATGTAGGTCGTAAGACCGAACTTCGACAACAACTCCTCGTGTCATCTATCTCCCTTTACTCTCTAATCTCTATCTCTACAACATACAAACCATCCAATTCAATCAAGAATTATGGGGTGAGGTTTCTGATCAAGATGACACAAAAATTTCCCCCACAGTTAGAAGGTTTCGCAGAGAGCATCCCTCTTCCCCCGATAACTCCCTAGAGCAATCCAATTCTTGGAAGGAGGAAATTTGGTCGCTCAACTCCCAAATATTGGTCTCGATCCTACCCACAATGTACCGATTCCAGTGCTTAAGAGCAGTCCTGGTATGACTAAGTTTATTGGCCATATCCATGGCATCGCTGGCTAAGGGGGAAGAATTACACGTGTCTTCAACGACCATACAGAGGTCCGGCCGGAGTAGCCAGAAATTCTCAAACCAAAAAGGTCTCCTACTGACCGCAAGCTTAGGCTAGAGTTCCACAAGATATGGGACAATGATCAGAGGCAATCCGGGCTAGATGATGAACCGATGTATCCGGGAACACATCTAACTATTCAGAATTACAAAAGCCCTTATTGATACGCTCTTTTAAATCCTACTTATACCGGCTTCGTTGTTGCACCAGGTGTAAGGGGATCCCTTAAAGCCTATGTCAATAAGACCATTGCTGGCAACACAGTCACGAAATTCCTCTATCTCTCGATCAACCCTAAACTCCACCCCACCCTTGTTATCCTCTGGGTTAAGAATGACGTTGAAATCACCCAAAGCCAAGAAAGGGGTGTGAAGGTTAGAAGCCACCAATAAGGCATCCCAAAGGGGTTTATGATCAAGGTAGTTCTATTTAGCACAAATCTCCAATACAACCCATTGAAGTCCAACCAATGCTTATACTAGGCACCCGCTGGCGCCTCTATCAGCCATCCATCGGCTTCTCATCAGGCCACTCGTCGGTGCCTGGACATCTCGTCAATCTACGATGACCTCGTGCCTCATCGAGGTGCTCCCCCTTGATTCGACACTTACACAAGATAGTGACATTACGGTCCTTGAACCAACCCTCAGGAATACTAATATAAAATCAGCCCAACTTGAACATTGTTCCGTCGTGATCCATCGATCTTGGACCAGTTCTCAGGGTGACTAACACAAGCCATTCAACTAGGAACATCTTCTGAGAACCGATCTATCGGTGTCGTTGAACTAGGGGTGTAAAACAGGCCTAGTCAAGCCGGGCCTATAATACCTTGGGCCGGGCCTACATATGTTAAGCCCGGAGTAGCCCGTCGGGCATCTTGGGCCGGACCGCGGGCCAAGGGTCTAAGCCAGGGCCCGGCCCGTATATATACATATATTGGTAATTTCGGGTCGAGCCGGATTTGGGTTAAAACATGTGTTTTAATAAAAAAAAATTCTTCAAATGCTAGTGTGTAGGTTCGAACACAAAACATAATGGCATTTACCAAAGTCTATAGCCACTGACACGAACCACGAGCCATCCACCAGGGGGAGAGGTACAAACAGTGGCAGACCCAGAAACTCCAAAATTTAAAATTTTAAAAGGGCCATGTGTAAAGAATTTTTAAATTTTTTCAAAAACTCAAAAGGTTCTTATTGAAATTTTGCCAACTTTGGGAGGGCCACGGCCCCCATCAGCCCCCCCCCTTGGTTCCGCCCTTGGGTACAAAGCAACGACCTCTCCCCTAGCCCTCTAGTCCGATTTTGCCTAAGCGTCGGTCTTCTAGCAGCGATAACGGGGTGTGGATCCCGGTGCCTTGTATCCCCTTAATCCCCACCGCCAATCTCCAGGTCCTCTCTAGGGTGATGCAAACCCCCTTCCCCCGACTTCTCGCACATCTGTTGGAATTGCTGTGTTATAAGCATGTAAAACTCTGTTTTAATCTATTAATAAAGGATGAATATTATTATATAAGATATATGTTGGTGCGTAATATAGTTACGTGTTCTTGTTAGAACAGAGAGCCATGATTACATGATAGTCCACTGGGTTGAAGACTAAGTGGATTGGTCCATGTAGCCTAAATCAGTTCGCAGCTATGATCAGGTTGGTCGCCTCATCATGATAAGCTATTGGGGATGAGAATGTATGGGTGTCTTCACCATGGTCATCACCTGGCACAGTATCTGTGGCCGAGCGAAACTAACACAGTGCACAGATCGCTGAGCAGATATCGGTGCACTAAGCTATGTTTCTGCTTAGGGTAAAACGGTTCTAAACCCTTAGGAACCACGATTAGTAGGTTAACCAGTTATGTGGTGCTTTGGCGCACCAATATGTGAGGTTCTGGTTTCATGATCTAAAACCACGGTATGTTGGGTTACCCTGCTGGCATTGCATCAGTGTGCCACTTATACAGTCCATACATACCCCTAACGGGGAGGTATGTTTCTTGGTCTGACTTACGTCGTATTAAACCCAGGCTTGATGGTCATCGGTTGGACTGTTGACCAGATCTGGTTACTCGATAGGGTAATTGGATGTACGACGCACGTGGTCAACCTGGAATGAGCCAAGTCATATAAGCACTTGAGTCTGACGGTAATTTTCCACCGTTCGAGTTGTGTCATGGCACCAAGTTAAAGGATAACGGGTTTACCACTACTAAGTGGAGAGCAGGGAAATACGGAAGAACATAGTAAGTCTAAGGGAATTAGAGTGCAGCATGCGTCGCACTCTGGATGGCTGCACAGGTTAACTTGGACTTAAGAGGATTGATAGTACACTCGGATGGTGTGTCGATTGAGTCCAAGTTGGAAATTATGAACCCTGGTCCCTAAAGGTTCCACCTTATCTATATTATGTACGATCCTCAAACAATCTCCTTATTTCACCGAACACAATTAGAGGAAGTAATCAGTCAAATCCTGATACGCTCCGTGTGTGCATCGCACTAGTACACGGTAGATGCGTATACGCGTGTGTGTACTAGGGTGCAAATCCGAATTAGTACAGAGATGCACGTGATCATCCCCTCACCTTAGTGGGATTTGTTACATGGGTGCGATACACTGGTTCGTGTTTATGAGTTGAATTTACTAGGGGTACCCTAGATGTTTACTAAGGGCACCCCCGGTGATAGTGAAATCACTAGTCATAACCCACGTAGGTATGTCATGCGAGTTCCCAAGCAAGAGGGGCAATCAATTAGAGGTATGGGGGTATTTTGGGAAACCAAAATACCACTGTACACTAGGTTGACCGCCCCTAGCAAGTGGGAGACACACATGGTCATCCCCTTAGCTTCTAGGAGTTTGTTATCAAACTTGTAGAGGAGGGGGGGGGGGTTATACTTTAGGGGTTTGACTTTAGGGGGTCGGCCACACAAGGCATGCGTATGGTCGGCCCATGCACTTACGCAGGAGGGAGACAAGTTAGGGGGGACCGGCCCTAGCTTCTTGCACTTGCAAGACGAGGGGGATCAGCCTCTATAAAGTTGTAAAGGGAGAGGAGGGGCCGGCCTCTCGTGCTTGCCCAAGCCCCTTCTCTTCTTTGGTCTCTCGTCTCCCTCGGTTGTGAGGAGTTTCGAACTTCATCGAGACTTTCTCGTGTGGTGATTCGAAGATGGAGAATGGTCGTTTCTCGGAGGCACTTAGAGATCCGGGAATGACGTGCCGTGCATCGTGTAAGATCGGGTGAACGAATAAGGCTTCATTCTCTCGCATGTCATCGGTTTCTTCGCGGGTGATCTTTTATATCCATCGACAAAGAAGACAAGTTTTCGTGATTAAATGATCCGCATGAATGCATGCAAAAACTCTAACACGTAAATCTGGTGTAGATTCGAATTGCATGCATGCTAAATATTCACATCGCTACATTGACCTTAGATTGTTCGATTCACGTGCACACACGTGCATACACATGTATATTAGTTTCAATGAACGTTTAATCATATAACGCGCGCCACGCACGGTCATTCGACCGATAAAATTGCTTCTGTTGCGAGCCTCTACCGTAGGATTTTTCCAACAACCTTGGTGCATCTCCTCTCAACCGCATCCCTTCTAGAGTTCCAATAACCGTCATCGCATCCGCTCTACATGCTCTTCCACCGCCCATCTCCTTTTATAGAGGCTCCAAACCGGGTTACTTCTCACGCCAAGCAACAACACTTGTACACAAAAGCATGGATCGACCACATGGGCTGCCACGCCGAACAACATCGGCATTTGAGCCAAGCCTTGTCCGACGCCCCCACACCACCATTGGTTGTCTGCCCCCATTGTCCCGCAGCATGTTCAAATAGCTTCTCATTGGTTAGCGCTGACTCGGCTGAGAGCTGCTTGGCACAAATCCCATTGCAATGAGCGATGGCCCACCCCCCCATGGGTTGTACCAGAGTTTGTTCAAATAGTATTACTAGCACTATTATTTGAACATACAAGAGGACATGTGTTTGGAAGTACTACCCCTGCCCCCAAGGGAGCCATTGCCGCTAGGGCTGCAACTCGGGCGGGTTGAGGCGTCAACCCATGCCCAATCCAAGAGGTTGAATCCGATGTCTAAGACCAACCCAACCCAAGGTCGCGTTGAATTTCCTTAGCCCAAGCCCAACTGGTCGGGTTGATCGGATTGTGCCGGACAGGTTGGCCGGTTTCAACATAGTAGAGGAGAAATAATCAACATATAACGGTTCATTTGTGATAATACAATGCATAAAGCAACTCTTTGCATTCTTATATAGGTGATCGTCCATCGTTGGATGGACAAATACCCATTCAACAATGACCAATATAACAGGGATAAATACCTTTCAAAGTTCCACCACAGTGCGACCTCAGCTTGTATTCAACGGATGATCCAACAGATGGATTTTGATCGGATCTATTCAATAATTTATTATATTAAATATTATTTACTAAATGGTTGGGCTTTGGGTTGGGTTGGGTTATCCGAAGTATCTGCCCAAGCCCAATCTGAATTGAGGTCGGGTTGGGTTCTGGTTGGCTCGCCCAAGTTGCAGCCCTAATTGCCGCATTGGTCAGTGTTCAGTGCATCGACAATCGCATCAATGGGTCCAGTGTCGGTATTATATCCCAAACTATGCCCCCTTTTATGTTCAAATAACATTTTCACTTACTAGGGGGAAGAGGGGAATGGGATGCTGGATTGTTTCCCACCAAGTATTTAGGACTGATGGTTGCTGGGGAATTATGGAATAGGATTCCCGAGTGAAAACCGGCATACCAAACGCTCCCAACCTTCGTCACGTGTGGGAAAATGATTTTCTTTCTTTTCGATTACCAAACAAGCCCTAAGCAGTGTCTTCAAAACCGAACCGAAAGGCAAACTGAAAAGACATCCGATTCGGTTCAAACCGGTGGTTCAACTGTTTTGAACCGCATGAAAATATGTTTTTCTAAATAGATATTTACTAAATTCTTCAATGGTAAGGTTTGATTTCGGGGTTATCATACAAACCGGTTTATTCAAAGACCGAACCGAGAAACATGTTCCGATTCCGGTCCAAATCGGTTGAACTACCCGGTTCGATCCGGTTTTCAAAACACTGGCCCTAAGGCAGTGTTCGGTTGGCACTGATTTAAAAAGAAAAAAATGTGTTTATTTCTCTTTCCGGAGGAGACGGATACCTAGAGGGGAGAGTTTTGAAATTTCACTGAAATCCCAACGTTTTGATACAAATCGGTCTCCATTTTCCTTTCCCAAGTGAGAAAACCTATCAACCAAAGGCTCCGACTTTTGTATCACATGACGGTTTCGACCCATTTTCCATTCCCAAGTGACGAAAGCTAGCCAACCCAAACACGGCCTAAAAGGTAAGGATTTCAATGGTGTAGCCTGGATGGTAGTTTTTTCATAGAAAAAAAGAAGTAAGGAGTTTGACTCCTCTAATCCTTCCCCTTGGTTCATTTGGTCGAGGCCCAGCTCATCTCATAGTGTATGGCAGGCGCTTCGACTAGTGTATTGAATCTACCTTCAACTATGCCTCCATCACCGATGTCCCTGACCGAGTGAACCGAGGGGGAGATCGAGCCATAGAGAATTCGAGCTCAGAAGTGAGAGATTTGGTTGGAGCCATCACTGAGAGTTGTGAAACTAAAATGTGATGAAAGATTGTGCTTACTAGGAGTGTTTATTTTCATTTGGGAAATTCTACTCCTACAGCCAGTACACACATCGATCAGGAGCAGGAGCAGGAGCAGGAGCACCCTCACGTGGCACCGGATCACATACAACCATCCTAATCGGTGAATCATAATCACCCCAACCGCTAGTCATCAAGCGGCTGCCACATCAAGATGTTCCCTTGGAATGACATTGCTCTTTTCCATTTATGTATGAATCGGCTGATGAAAGGATAGCGGCAAAGGTATCTATTCAGGGGCATTATGTAATAGCAAATCCCTATCTCGCCTCCTTTGCTAGAGTAAGGAAACGTTTGGCGAAAAGCAAGCTCCGATGGGGCTACCGATCATGCTCCCTTAAGTAGCAAAGGCTGATGCGGGACAAACTCGCCAAGGGAGCAGGGCGCGGAAGATCGCCTCATGTCGTATTCTTCACAAGGATTTTGAGAGAGAGATAGTAGGGGATGAGAGGAGAGGAGAAGAGCGTAGGAGGGGAGGGGAAGATCCAGAGTCCACCGGATTTGAGGAATCCACCCCTAATGGATTCCAATACAAGAAACCCTAATGAAACCCGCAAGCCGTCATATTTTTTTCATCAGTCAAAAGTATGCTTTATTTTTTTTTTTGAAAGGTAAAAAAGTATGCTTTATTCATCAAATGGGGGCCTATAAGTAGGCTTACATTACTTGATCTCCAAAAAATTATAAAATAACTACCAAAAAATAAAAAAAGATAATACTTTGTACAACTGAAAGATCTAAACCTAAATCTTAACTAAATAACATCTTTAAAATTACCATATTTAATAATCTAAAAATACTGTATTTTCGGATTAAAATGATAATTCAGAATAAAATAATTATTTTATTTCGAATTTAATATTTTATTCCAAAAATACAAATTTATGAATTATTTAATCTAAATTATATTTTAATTAGGCCTTGAGCACATGTCGGACCGTGGAAGTCGTGCATCCGGGCCCTATCCCTATCAAAGCCCTATCAGGCTTGATACATGTGGTGAGCAAGCTCCAATCGCTATTTCCGTTGGGTCCTACTCTTGCAGCAATTGCCACCCCATCGGAGCCAATGAAAGCCAGTTGCTTAATCCGATCGCTCACAACACTGCATCCTTTTTTAACTATTGGACAACGATAAAGTTGATAATAGTCGGACGATTTGCATCCAACGGATATAGCCATCCAAAGAACATCCAAAAAAACCCCAAAATGCCCCAAAAAATATGAGTACGATTTTGTTCCATCCTCCTTAAAGAGGTTGAAACATTCACGGCTCTCTCATTGGCCCATTTCAAGGGCATGCATGTCATTTCATGCTATTAATCATGGCTAAATGACCAAAAGCCCTTGAAATGGACCATGGAGGTCGGAACAAAATCCTTCTAAAAAAATATGCAGTTCTATTACTAGTTAAACTACTATTTATTTCATTCCCAAACCTTCGTCTCCTAGGACAGAAAGTCTGCCCGTTCTATATCTTTGATTTTCCTACAATTCTAAGTCCTTTATTTTAAAAAAAATCAGAATTTACAGAATACCCCTCTCAGCTCCAGTTAAAAGGTGATAGTTTTTTTTAAATGTAGCAATGGGCAACTCATAGAGTGGGGTTAAGTGGTAGATTATGAAACCATAGGTGCTAGTCTGACCACAAAAAAAAAAAAACTGAATTTGGATCACACTACAGGGGGCAAAGTGTAATTTTCCCTTATGTATCTAATATTGTTTGTGCCTTCAGGCAGCGGTATAAGTTTAACAATTTCAGAGTGGGAGGGTGAGAATTTGGTTTTATTTTGTTTTATTTTAACTCAAAGTTTGTCGAGTGTCAGCGTATTGTGTTCACACCCGAGCAGCTCTCTATAGGATTTGTCATCCAATTTCGCTAATACATGATCATCTTCACATATTTTTTTTTATGTTACACTTCTCGAAATATTATCACCTCTCTCAAAATATTATCACCGTTTTTGAATTATTATTACCACCCTTGAATTAGTCTTCTTTCTCAAAATTTTGTCATGCCCTTGAATTTTTTTTGTCGACCTCGAAATCTTTTGTGTGCCCTCGGGCACGAACATTACTGGTTCTCTTTATATAGTAAAGATTTTGTTTCAGCTTCTGGTGAGTTATCAATGTGTGGCGAAAACTAGAGGCTTATGGAAGGCCTAACTCTTGTTGCATCGATATTCCCGGGGACAAAGTTTTGGATCGAGGGAGATTCTCAATGCGTCATCAACAAAATGCAGGCAGCAGAGGATTCTGACCCCCTACCGCTCACTTATAGATTCACCTGAGTCCGCATATCACACATATACCGTGAAGGCAACTCTGTAGCAGATTGGCTTGCTGGCTTAGCTAGGACCCTTGATGTGTGCCGCCAGTGGACCTCAGGCTTCCCTTCAGATGTGCTGTCATGTGCAAACGCTGATTGTAGTCTGCGGTTCTATCCCCGACTCATTCATGTACCTTGATGTTATGTGATTATGAAATTCTAGTGTATCTTTTCAACCCAAAAAATAAAAAAAATGCACCAAGGGGGACATTAGAAGCATATGCAGTAGTAGTGGGTGGGAGACATGCAGTCCTGTAAACAAACATACTACAGGATCATAAAAGAACAAAACTCATCTATTTCTGATCCAACTGAAGAACATCCCCTTCTGGATCAACATCTGAGCCAAGCTGCAACGGGGGACCTGAGCCTCTTGGGTAAGCAGCGAATCCGGCATTCAGGGGCTTTGCGATCTCAGCATAGACAACTCTGCCTTCTATCATCTGGAAGAAAAAGTGCAGCAATGAGACTTCAGGGATAACAACGTTGACGGAGGGGGACTAAATGCAGATGGAGCATAGTTCAGGGATCAAATTGCTAAAAAAAAAAAGTTGGAAATGCAGTGTATTGTTCAAGGGAGGTTTTTGTTCTTGTAATTTGCAAACCCCCCTCCCCCCCACCAAAAAAAAAGTGTTGCTTCAACTTTCCGAGTTCAAAGTCTCCAAAAAATTTACTCGATTTAGCTTAATTGCATCGATTGACGATTGACTATCGTTGTGACAAAGTTGTTCCATTGCAGGCTTGCAGCTTTCTGGCTTATAATTTGTGCCGCGATTCCGTATATTAATTCTTGCCTTCTGCCCTCTTTGTCTAACTTTCATAATCTAGGAGAATACTGGATGATTGCTACCTGATTGAAGGAGTTTAACCTAGATAACCAACAAGGTAGGTCTCCCTACCTGCCGAATGGTCTTTGAGGTTAGTTGGCAGACCTCTCTCTTACCAAGTTGCCTTACCGGTTTTTTCACACCAATCTTAGAGTTGACGTTTTGTAGACCATCGGCCAGGAATTTATTCCCAATATACCTTAATAGTCGGCCATATCTTGATTGGATAAGACTTGGATGATGATGATGATGATGAATGGCTACTTCTGTTGAACATCTAAACAATAAAAATATGGATAAGATATTATTATACCTTGTGATCCATCTGTTCTATTGCCAACACAGCTTCATCTTGACATGAATACTGTATGAATGCATACCCTTTCGACCTATTTGTTTTTGCATGTCTAGAAAGCTTGACTGCAAGAGCAGGTAAATCCATTCAATAGAGAGACGAGATATAATACTATCCTAATGAAGGAGTTGATGAGTATATAATAGTGTGATGAAACAGAGCTTACCTTCAACTAGCTGACCATACTTTGAGAACAGCTTAATGAGAGTGGCTTCGCCCGATGAGTGCGACAGATCTGCTGCGAAACAATACATTAAACTCAAGATAATATTGGAGAAAGGGAACATAGAAAGAAAATATGCTATCCTCAAACAGAAAAAAAACTGAGCAAAATACATGATTCACACCTACAACAAACACATGCTGCCGCCTTGCAGATGGCCTGGATTACGAAACCAGCAAGCTGAATCCCATCTATTTGGGGTCTGATTTACAAAATCCTCGGCTAAAGCAACCTTTTACATGTATCATCTATTTCTGACGGGCTTGATGAAGAAGTGAGATGTTTCAAGGTGATAATAAAAATGAACGCGAGGCCGTTAAAGTAAGATGTGGTTCTTTTAAGTTTCAAACAGCAAGATTCAACTAGCAGTAAAATCCTTATGCTCGTTAAGGACAACATAGTCATTATTTGAAAAGCCAAAGATGTTATGAAAGACAATGTAAACTTATTTATCATCCTAAGAACGAACCTAATTGATGCAGTGAGGGAACAGATACGACAAACAGGATCGAGCAAAACCTTTGTTATAAACTGTTGATTTCGCACAAAAAGAACCAAGAACACGGGCATCTAAGGTCTTGTTGATTCCATAGAATACCGAAAACAATAGGAAGACAAAAGAGTATACCAAGGTTTGGAGTTTCGGCCGAAACCGATCCGTTTCGACCGTTTCGGATCGGTTTCACCGGTCCCGAAACCCTCCAGTTTCGGAACTCAGCATTCAGTAAAAGCAGGACTGGGTTCAGAATAAGGTGTATTTCAGCTTGACAACTTGACAGACATATTTACATAAAAAACATTTAAGTAAATGATCTTTATGTTCTCCATTTACTTTAAGTTATTTTATATAAATAAACCAGTCGTAAACTCAAGCTATGAAATGAATTCTAATTTGATAAACGTAAATGCCAAGTCATTGCCCGTAAGTGACGCGCCACAACCTAACCTGACTATGGTAGAAATGAGCAAGGGTATGCTTAGCCCTAAATAGAAATGAATGGCTAAAAGGGATTCATAAACCGACCCCCCAAGTAAATGGGACATGGCTTGATGGTTAAGGTAATGGTTATGCTAATGCTTGCTCATCTTAGGGACCTTACATAAATAAATTTTCCTCATTTATTGAAAAATATGTAAGAAATCATGGTCGTTAAATTTAGCCATCTTCCCAAAAATCACACCTCCACTTTTCTATCCACAATATCTGAATCAAAGTGAATTACAATTCTTGATGGATACAGTAACCTCTCTTAGTCCATGATTGTTAAGTCCAGCCTTCTATACCAATAACAGGGTTCAAAACTTCTATTTTAAAATTAAATTGGTCGGTAGGGTTCTGTATTAATTACAAAACAAAACCCTTAAGAACATGATATTTTGAATACTAGGTTCACCGGATATGAAAAAAGAAAATAAGCCGACATGAGCTTTGCGCGGCCACCCTGCCACATAGATGTCAGTAAATCACTTTTCAAAATACTTTCTAACCAGTGGTTAAATACTTATTTTTTAGAATGCTACCATTTAGAAAAAAATCAAAATTTTAATTTATAAGTTATAATTGGTACTTATTCCAAATTTTTATTTGAAAAAATTTCATCTATACGATTCTTTTGCTATCTTACGCTTGCTATATGAAAATTGCTACTACTATGATAACTTTATTATTCATTAGTCCTTGTTATTCTATTATTCAAGTAAATCCTTCTATATAGTTGACCTGCTAATTTTTTTATTGTTAATTCTTTTCATAGTTGAGCTTCCTTTTATGATTGATTGTTTGAGCTTCCTTCTAAAAAGTTAACCATGGTTGTTAATTTTAGCCATTTGCAAAACGTTTAAGTGCTTGGAGTGCCCGAAAAAAAAAACATGCAACATATATAAATTTGAATGGGCATATGTGCATACAAATAATATATTTAGATCAACCTTGATGGTCTATATGTGGGTTTGATCACAAAAGTATTGTGTATGGCTCTCAATATGTGTTATGTTATGCTTAAAGACAATGCCCATATTGACTGGTCCTTAGTCAGATACAAAGTCAATTATGTAACAAGTAACTTTGTCATACAAGCTTAAGCAATAACCGAGATGTTCTTTAAGGCAAATTGTTGAATGTCACGCGTCTTACAAAAACACCACAAGCAAGGTAAGTAAATCAACAATTCGAAAGTACTAGGATCCATACAATTGAGAATTGAACAACCCATAAATCCCAGACCTTGTCTAAAAATAGGATTAAACCCTAACCATTTGATCAAAGATTCCCCCATCACGCCCGAGTTCCTTACATGGAGAACTAAAGATCAATCAATAACATGTTGACATCAAATGACCTTATATTCTTCCCCCCTTCAAGAAATTTACAGCCTCCACAAGAGAATCCTATACTCACAAATAAGGCGAGCCTCTTCACATATATCCTTGAGGGAGAATATCAAACCACAAATAATTTTGGGGGACTTAGTAGTAAATGATCCAAAACAAGATATCAATTTTAGCCAAAGGACACATGACAAAAATACCCCACTGGGTTTCAATTTTCATTTCAATGCCACTACTTTCTAAACTAAACCGAATCCTAAAACTAAAATTTATAGACCATGGGATGAACCCTAAACCTAATTCGAACCGAACCCCGTTTGTCGCCTGCCTCTCGTCTTTGTTGCTCTCCGCCGCCGAGCAGTTGCAATTCGCCACCGCCGAGGCGAAGAGCAGCTACAACTTGTGCTGTTGCTGCTCACCGCTGCTGAGGAGGAAGGAGGAGGCATCAGGGGGATGGGAGGAGGCGGAAGCCAAGGCCATTGCGGGCGTTGAGGACGACGTTGTGGAGGAGAGCATTTTCAGGTTTATGGAATAAATCTAGAACCTTCCTTTAAAGGGATCTTATGACTGCCCTGTTCATCAAACCAATCTGTTGTCTGGGACCTAACATCCATTTTCCCAATATTTTTCGTAGGTTGAAGCTAATGCAGGAGCAAAGCCCCACAATAGTGACAAAAAACATTACGAAAGATTAAAAAGAAAGAGAGGAATTGGGAGAAGGCAGGATAAGAAGAAGACAACCGATATTCAATTGCACCTATAAAGTTTTTTAGTATTTCTTGATCATTATGTCGAATGACAGAAACGTTTTGGTTGGCTATATTGCTTCCTAAAAACTTTTGGGGGAGTTAAACAGTCCAAAACATGAGTTTCGTTTAAGCCTAAGGACAGAGGATGAAAATGACCCTCCATACACTTCAAATTTTCATTTGTATGTCATCACCTCTAAACTAAACATAAAACCTAAACCTAATCCTAAAACCTAAGATCTACAGGCCATGGGAAAAACCCTAGACCTAATCCTAAACCTAATCCGAACCCTAAAACCAAATCTAAACCCTAAAACCTAATCTATAGGCCATGGGGATGAACCCTAGACCTAATCCTAAAACCTAAACCCAGCTCGCCTCGCCGCATCTCCCCGCCGCCACCCGTTGCTACTCGCCGCCTGCCGCTGCTGTCGCCGATTGCTCGAAAGAGAAGAGGGAAAGGGCAGAAGGGGGAGAGGGGGTAATTTTGGGTTTAACCTTTAATTTTGGGATCTACTGTTAAAGAACTCTTATGAGTGTCCTGCATCTGTTGTATGGGACTAAACACCCGTTGCCCCAAAACTTTTTAGCTGCACAATAATTTTAAATCCAAGAAGTAGGATACCAGATTGATTTGAAAATGGAACCAAGACTTCGATCCCAATTCAAGAACATATCCCCCCACTACGACCCACATACTTGATTGGCACGCATAAATGTTCTATCAACATATAAATGAATAAGAGCACAAAAAAATAAAATCACACCAACCCATTCGATTCAGCAGTCATGATCCATGGGCTTCAAAAATTCTTTTCAATATTAATACACATTAGCACATAAATGGTTGTTTAGAAAATACGACAATTATGGTAAATCACGACAGAATCATCAAAACAGAGAAATGGGTGTTCAAGAATCTTACGAATTCTTTACAAACAGATACATTTCGAAAGAATTGATGAAACCCAGATGAGAATTGGAGCCAAACTCGCAAAAAAAAAAGATGAACCCTCGAGAATTAGGGAAGAAAATGGGCTCTTACTTCTCACAAAGATTCTGCTTGCGGGCGGAAAATCGGGCACCGATGCCTTCGAATTCCTCTCATTAGAAGGGGGATGAGAAGAAGACGAAGAAGAAGAAGAAGAAGATAAGAGAGGTTTGGCGATTGGTGGAGCTGCAGAGATTGGCGAGCACAACGCTCTAAACATTTCAAAACTACTGCGTAGTAGCTTCGCCGGAGACCGACGCTTCTAATTCCAGTTGGGGAAAAACCCATAAAGTAGGATAGGGAGCCCCTTTATAGTGTGTCGCTGGTACAAGTAAAGCTCAAGTGCTTAGACATACATGGACTGTATTCGTAATTCCAGAAGAGTTGAGGGTGTAAATGTAAAAATGAGTAATTTTTGGTGTCAGTAATGTGTGGTGCGGTGGTGCGGGAGTTCCGGATGGGCCAAGCTTTCCAACCAGAGGTAGCACCGACACTTCACAATCTAACAAAAGGATCCACTATTAAGCCGCCGCCGGTTTGGCACCCACCCCCCCGAGACATCTCAAAATCAATGTAGATGCAGCTATCGGAATCACCTCTTCAGCTATCTCATTCATCCTCCGCGACTACAAGGGCAACATGCGAGCGGCAGCAACTTCATCAATCACTACCACGGATCCCCTCACGGCCGAAGCTTTAGCTATGCGGAATGCACTGGTGGTAACATCCAAACTTCCTATGGATCATATCATACTAGAAGGCGATGCTAAAATTATACAAGATTTGCTTCTCCAACCGGCTCAAGATCCGCCGTGGCGATTCTCTACTATTATTGAGAACTGCAGAGCCATCCTCAAGTCCCTTCCTTCAGCAACAACCTGCAACTGTCCAAGAAGATCAAATTCGGCGGCCCACATATTGGCAAGATATGCACTTTGTAATTCAGCTTTTTGTTCTTGGGATCCTCTCTCTGTACTAGTTACAGTTAGAAAGTCTTTATCCCATGACGCTTTGAATTTATAATCCGAGCTATGACGATCCGTCGCTCTATTCCAAAAAAAAAAAGTAATGTGTGGTGCGAACCACAGCTCGCCAATGTGGCTCATCGCCTATACATGTCGACGACGGACCACCGGCCTGATCCATCAATATCACCACCTCTTCTCCACCGCCCTGACCCGTGCATATTGTCCCCGGTTCACTACCACACATTATTCGCTGACGGTCCCATCTAACCCACCGCCGTGTCCTCCTCCTCCGTCTTTCTCCCCCTATCTTCTTCCTTCCTCCTCCCGCTGCACTCAGTCATTGCAGGGCAAGTCCCCTAAACTGTGCACTCACCCATGGGATGTCGAGTATTCGGCCACCATTGAGCACTCAACCTCCGATTGTCAAATGGGATGTAGCTACACTCGCACTCAGCATCGCATGACCGAATGCACAGTTTAGGGACTTGGCCTCCAATCACTTAGTGTAGGAGGAGGAGGCGACGGCGATTGATTTCATGGGACTGGTGGTGGTGGCGGCTAAGATCGGAGAAGGTGGGCACCATCCTGCACAGCATGGTTGGAGGCGGCAGTGGGTCTGAGTTGCCCTCATCCATAGGGGTGTGCAGGATCCAAACCAAATCGATCAAACCGACCAAGCCAAACCAAACCAACTAATTTTGATCGGTTTCGAAACACTCAATGGATCTGATTGGATTGGGTTTTTTAAAATCCGACATGATTGGATCTGTTGACGGATTTGTAAA
The DNA here is from genome assembly GCA_947650365.1 of Chamaelirium japonicum. Classification (NCBI taxonomy): domain Eukaryota; kingdom Viridiplantae; phylum Streptophyta; class Magnoliopsida; order Liliales; family Melanthiaceae; genus Chamaelirium; species Chamaelirium japonicum. The sequence goes on along the minus strand of OX393557.1, from coordinate 5,071,287 downwards.
TATAAAACCGACCTAAGCCGAGCCGAACTGACATATGTATATACATATAATATTTTCTTAAATATACCATATGTCATCATATATCATCGTTACCAACAACTTTTGCCATATTGTAGGATGACTTAAAATCAATTAAAAAAACATTATTTTTACCTATTGACAATAATTATTATTTTTTAAATTGAATCTAAGTCCTAATAGAGGGAGGGGGGGGGGGGGGGGGAGAGTCCCAATAAGTATATAGGCTAAAGCGCAAACCGATCATCCAATTCAATCCAAACTGACTATAATTGGCTTGGATTTTAATCTCAGTTCGGTTTGGATCGGATTGAAAATCCTCAAAACCGATCCAGGTTGGATTGGTTTGGGTTTTGTCTAAATAGATTGGTTTCGAACCGGTATACACCCCTACTCATCCATGGCGTATGAGTAGGATAGGGTTTTTCTTTTTTGTAAATGTGCTGCCCCTAGTAAACCCTGTGGTGTAATAAGTACAAAACTATAACGCCCTTCCGTGTCTACTAACTTCTTCAGTCGCAAGCCTGCAAGGATTAGGATTTCCTCTCACTCGCTGCTCCTTTTTCCTCTTTGACCATCAATGGCGGAACATGTGAGATCTTCAACCCGTAGTGCATGAATTGAAGTTTCTTGTCAAAACCCTAGACCCCTTTAAAATTCTATACCATATATTATGCTATATTATGAGAATTTTAAGGGTTTTTTTTTTCTTCCTTTAATTTATGGCTCTTTCTGATGTAGCCGAAAAAATATTCTTGAAGCAGCCGAAGGTGTTCTTGTGGTAAGCACTCATTTTTGTTTTTATTTACAAAAAGACCACTACTGGGGAGCTCACGGTTTCATCCTCTACCCTGATATATTTCTATCGAAATTAATATTGCAAAAAATTAATTTATACTCGTTTGCATAATAATTGGTAGACCCAGTTCAAAGAAATCGGGGAAGGGGAAGAGGCCCAGTAAGGGTAGGTGTAACGCCCCGATATTTTACGGATTTATTTAATCCGTATAATACTGAGGTGTTAGAAAATAAAAGCTTGGTATAACTAAGCTCCATAAAAATTTGGAACTTAACTGAGCCATTCCATTAAAATAACCATTGTTTGATACATTTTAGGAGAACAAAAGCCTAAGGAAATAAATTTATTCTTTTATTTCGATGACACTTCATGCTTCAGCTTCGGCATCTTCGTAGAAAGGGGTGTACAGCGGGTCCTCCACTCCTTCTGGGTCGTTCACTACTCGCTCTCCGTTCTCTTCCAGTTCTGCAGGTTTTGACTCTGAAGGATGCACAACATCTGTAGGGGGGTGAGTCCAAACCACTGACTCACCTTATGACCTAATTTATTTCATGCTAAATATTTGTACGGAAAAACAGTAAACTTGACTACGAAAGGTAAATAATAGAACACATGCATCACCCGATTCCCTTTTTGGCTTCTTCCGGCCAGGGTAGGAATCTCAATCCTTACCCGGGTACTTTTAGTCCGCAACAAGGCTAGCCCCACACCTAGGTACTTTTAGTCCTCAGACTAGGCTAGCCCCACACCTAGGTAACTTTTAGGCCTGTAGCCAGGGCTAGACCCACACCCAGGTACTTTCTGGCATTCCGCCAGGGCTAGACCCACACCCAGGTACTTTCTGGCATTCCGCCAGGGCTAGACCCACACCCAACAAGTGATCACGTACTTCACAATTTACTACTCATAGTAATTTACCGATGATCTATAGCAGATATTTAGCATGAAGAAACTTGGTTAAAACTCCCCTACCTGAACTGTTGCAAACTCTTATTCTTGATGAGGAAGCCTTATCACGCTCGAAACCTGAAAATATGTTACTAATATTTTGTTAGTTTTTCCTAAATTTTTCTGGGATTTTTCCCAACATTTTTCGATGTGAATTAGTGGGTTTTCTCTTTTAAGGGGTATTTTTGTAATTTTCAAAAATACCTTAAATCTATACTGTTGTGTAGATCATTTCATTATGGACCCGTGGCCGCAAACGGAACTCAATTCCGATTTAGAATGAAAAGGTTATGACCATTTTACCATAGGGGTAAAATGGTAAATATATTTTTTAATTGTCGGTTGTGGAATTTTATGATCTAAGTAGGTGTATTTTGTCATTACGAGTCCAACGCCGCTGACGGAACTCAATTCAGAGTCCGTATGGGTAAGATACGGTCAATACAATTTACATTGATAATCTATATATTTATTACTAGTTGATTCTTAGACATAAAGTGTAATTGGAACTCTTGGTTAGCCCAAAGGGCTTTAAATTGGGTTTAGAAGAGGTCGGGGGTTCTAAATCAAATCTAGTCTTTTTGCATAGCATTTTATAAATGGATTTAAAAATCCGAACGGGTTAACGGGTTTAAATTACATACCCGACCCAACAACCCGGGTGGTGTGAGGCGGCGGCGGCGGCGGCCGGAGGCGGTGGTCGGCCGGAGGTGGTGGCGGCGCCGGAGGTGGTGGCGGCCGGAGGTGGTGGTGGTGGCGGCGCCGGAGGTGGTTGCCGGCCGGAGGTGGTGATGGTGGCGGCGCCGGAGGTGGTGGCCGGTGGTGGCCGGCGGCGGCGGTGGTGGCCGGCGGCTGTTGGTGGTGGTTGGCGAGGAGGGGAGGGGAAAGGTTGGGTGGCACGGATCCCGAGGTGGGTTGGAATGAAAAACTCTTGTAGAGGGGGGGGGTTTATATAGTAGTTTTGGGAATTCTAAAAGTCACAGGGTCTTTATTGCAAATCGGCCATTTAGTGCGTATCGCAGCTGTAACCGTCCGATCGGGAACGAAAGGTCGCCGACTTCGGTTACGTCTGCGCGACTCTTTCCGTCCGATCGGAAACGAAGGGTCAACGACCGTTGGTCTCCCCAGTAGTATATATATTAGTTATATTAGCTGTTTCTAATACAGAAAAGCACTACGGGTCTTTTGGCTAGAGGAAAAACTTTAAGAGTTCTAATGGAGAGGTTATAGGTTCGAATCCTTCTATAGGCTATATGTTTTTACATATATATATAACATTTTTCTTTTAAATTTTTAATGCTTTAAATGAGTTCAAAACGAAAAAGTTTATATATCGTTTTTTATCGTTTCGACGAGACGGACGCAATGGCGCCGTCCGATTTTTATTTTGAATTTATTATAAGAATTTCTTATAATGACCTTTTAAACTATTATTTTATTTTGGGTTGTTACATTCTCTACCCCTTATAAAAATTTCGTCCTCGAAATTTAAAGTACGTACCTTAGTTATTAAACTAGTATATTTCTGGATCTAATTCCTAAGTAACTTCTTCACAATTTCTTCTAATCATCAAGTGATAGATTTTTGCTTTTCTCTTTCCGAACTTTCTTTCGCAGAATATTATTTCCTTTCCTTCAGGTGTTTAAAAGGTAAGATTATTCCGATAACAATTCTTCATCATCCTATATTTGGATAACCAGTCCATAATATCAAATTTTCTTCAATTTCAATTTGGTCACCACTCCACACTTCAATTCTTAGTATACAGTTTCTGCAGACTCTGTTTGTTTTGGCCATATCACTAAGTGCAGTGGTGAGGGCAAGTATATACCCTAACTGTACTGTCTTCAATTGTAAGTCTCTAGCCAAGTGAATGGATATGAACAAATAGTTCGAACCCGGCCTAAAATTACTTTAGCTAGATTTCCAAAATGGTGCTTACGAAAATTCAAATTGTTATGTTTATAACTCACTTATTTTTAATAGGAATTATATTCTAAAAATGGATCGTTCATACCTTTAATGACGTCGTTTGATTCTTCCTCAGTAGATACTGCAAATGCTTTTCCAGGCACCTTTTGATTTTGAGCGGTGCGAGCTACCGGTATTTGTGGAGCATTTCGAAAAGGAGGACTGGTTGGAATGTTACCATTCAAGCGAGGACAGTATCGTTGAAAATGATCCCGTGATCCGCATGTGAAGCAAGTCCGAGGTCCTGTAGATATTGGAGGACTACCCATCTTTGCTGGAAACTCTTGTATCTTTGGTCTTTTATTTGACTCTTATCAATGGTGTACTTCTTTTCAGTCTATTCTTTTCAAATGTTTTTCGAGTTTCCTTCCATTCTCGTTTTGCCACTAAAGCAGTTTGTACTAGTTCTCTATATTTTCGAATACGAAATACCGCCACTCTGGTTCGAATATGAGGATTCAAACCTTGTTTATGGGATTCAATAAGGCAATAAATTATAGGGTTTGAGAATAAAATTTTTTCTGACTCTCTATTTACACATCAACTGTACCTGGTTACTGTATTCACCAGGAACCACAGTGATATAAGAATAGAGTTAGCCTGAGAGTTGGGGCAATTCTAGCGATCTAGTTTGGGACGGTTGAGATTTTGGAATCCGAAAACTTTTGATCTTGACATCCGTCGAGAAACTTATTAATGGCTATATAAACTTTATTCCTAAAGGAGGTAAAAATTGATGCTCATAACTTATATGTAGTGTATCCTCTGGTATTTAATAGAAAGTTTTAGGATTAACACTAATCATTGTCCTGATGACTAGGGTGTATCATTTTAGTTCTGTCTTCAGTTGAATATGTATAATTTGTGTTGGGGTCTAGAGGAATTGATCCTACGAATTTAAGTCTTTTCGTAGTTACTGCTATATTGTTTGAAATAGTGCATACCTTTGATGACATCATTGTTAGTCTATACTGCAAAAATCTTGCCATGTACTCTTTGAACAGCGTGATCCACAGGTTCTTGTTGGACAGAACGGAATTATGACCTAGATTGAGTGAATAGGAAATTTTGACCAATGAGCTTCTGTTAATATATATTTTCGTAAATAAGACGCATCAGTAACTACTAATCTGTCCTGAAATCTTTGTCCAATATTGTCTGTGCCAAAACTTCGGTTTTCTATTGCTTTCCTTTTCTAACTTGCATCCAATCCCTTGATGTTCTTAATTTCACATTTGTATTTTTTTTTTTTTTTTTTTTTTTTTTTTTTTTTTAATTAAAAACTTTAACTATTTGACTCTGATCATTTAGGATGTAGAGGTAAACTATCATGATCTCGAAGTCAAAGTCCTAGGCGGCTCCACCTTAGGTGGCTCCACACTGGCAATTGGCAGCCCTTTTTCCCATGGAACGGCTCCACCTAACCCCAGGCAGCCCTTTCCTAGGTAGCCCTTTTCATTGAACTTGAATTCGAGAAATGATGATTAACATCAATCCTAATTATCACAGTACATGTTATAATTTTTAAGTCGATTATGTACTTGAAATCAGTTCTCTCTGCACTAATGATTTAACCCAGATCTCCCCATGTTTTTGTAAAAATTAAATACTAGAAAGTGACTAGTATTCTATATTCAACTCGACTTTATTTAAAACTTTACTCATTTGTGTCAATCATTTGTATGTTACTAATCGCTTGAGGTTGGAGTCCATTAGACTTCTCGACTATGGATTTCATTCGAGAAATATCTTAGTTCTTATAGGCGTTGGATGCTTTATTTTTTTATTTTTTTTTTTATTTTTTCTGAGTAATTTGCGTATATAAATCTAATTCCTGAGTTAACCTACTATCATCAAGATTGATTATCCTAGGTAAGGTTCTAATACTTTGGATAGGTTTCAGGTTACACAGGAAAGAGGTCTTAGTCTTTGATATGCGACTAAGTTTACAAAAAGACTTAAGAATAGTTTCTTTCAATAATCCTTATTTCTACTAAGATACTGTAGTAACGTGTTTTCAAAAGAGGTCTTAGGAGATAGGATCTTAAATTAAATTACTCCTTAGGGATTTCTTACCCTAATTGATTTATTACTAGGGTTTATAACACCTTCATATATTTTCATATCTTTACAAAGCGGCATCCTATAATTCTAGTTAGTTTCTAATTCTCTTTAAGTGATCATACGTTCTAATTTCGATGTATTATATTATCTTCTGGGTTGACTAACTTTTCAGCGTTCAAAATTTATTGTCTCAGACCTACGTATCGAAGGTTATTATAACATATTTAAAAAAAGATTCTTAATTTAAGTTCATACCTTGTTCTAGCGATTAAGTGTCTTAGGTTATCAATGTCTTAATCATCTAGGACTAGGTGTACCTAGATTTACTTCACATGAACCTAACTTATGCTCTAGGTTAAGTGACTATCCTACTAATGTCCTTCTTGCTAATAATTCTAATTCCTAGGACCTATTACCTAGGCTCTGATACCAAGTTGTAACGCCCCGATATTTTACGGATTTATTTAATCCGTATAATACTGAGGTGTTAGAAAATAAAAGCTTGGTATAACTAAGCTCCATAAAAATTTGGAACTTAACTGAGCCATTCCATTAAAATAACCATTGTTTGATACATTTTAGGAGAACAAAAGCCTAAGGAAATAAATTTATTCTTTTATTTCGATGACACTTCATGCTTCAGCTTCGGCATCTTCGTAGAAAGGGGTGTACAGCGGGTCCTCCACTCCTTCTGGGTCGTTCACTACTCGCTCTCCGTTCTCTTCCAGTTCTGCAGGTTTTGACTCTGAAGGATGCACAACATCTGTAGGGGGGTGAGTCCAAACCACTGACTCACCTTATGACCTAATTTATTTCATGCTAAATATTTGTACGGAAAAACAGTAAACTTGACTACGAAAGGTAAATAATAGAACACATGCATCACCCGATTCCCTTTTTGGCTTCTTCCGGCCAGGGTAGGAATCTCAATCCTTACCCGGGTACTTTTAGTCCGCAACAAGGCTAGCCCCACACCTAGGTACTTTTAGTCCTCAGACTAGGCTAGCCCCACACCTAGGTAACTTTTAGGCCTGTAGCCAGGGCTAGACCCACACCCAGGTACTTTCTGGCATTCCGCCAGGGCTAGACCCACACCCAGGTACTTTCTGGCATTCCGCCAGGGCTAGACCCACACCCAACAAGTGATCACGTACTTCACAATTTACTACTCATAGTAATTTACCGATGATCTATAGCAGATATTTAGCATGAAGAAACTTGGTTAAAACTCCCCTACCTGAACTGTTGCAAACTCTTATTCTTGATGAGGAAGCCTTATCACGCTCGAAACCTGAAAATATGTTACTAATATTTTGTTAGTTTTTCCTAAATTTTTCTGGGATTTTTCCCAACATTTTTCGATGTGAATTAGTGGGTTTTCTCTTTTAAGGGGTATTTTTGTAATTTTCAAAAATACCTTAAATCTATACTGTTGTGTAGATCATTTCATTATGGACCCGTGGCCGCAAACGGAACTCAATTCCGATTTAGAATGAAAAGGTTATGACCATTTTACCATAGGGGTAAAATGGTAAATATATTTTTTAATTGTCGGTTGTGGAATTTTATGATCTAAGTAGGTGTATTTTGTCATTACGAGTCCAACGCCGCTGACGGAACTCAATTCAGAGTCCGTATGGGTAAGATACGGTCAATACAATTTACATTGATAATCTATATATTTATTACTAGTTGATTCTTAGACATAAAGTGTAATTGGAACTCTTGGTTAGCCCAAAGGGCTTTAAATTGGGTTTAGAAGAGGTCGGGGGTTCTAAATCAAATCTAGTCTTTTTGCATAGCATTTTATAAATGGATTTAAAAATCCGAACGGGTTAACGGGTTTAAATTACATACCCGACCCAACAACCCGGGTGGTGTGAGGCGGCGGCGGCGGCGGCCGGAGGCGGTGGTCGGCCGGAGGTGGTGGCGGCGCCGGAGGTGGTGGCGGCCGGAGGTGGTGGTGGTGGCGGCGCCGGAGGTGGTTGCCGGCCGGAGGTGGTGATGGTGGCGGCGCCGGAGGTGGTGGCCGGTGGTGGCCGGCGGCGGCGGTGGTGGCCGGCGGCTGTTGGTGGTGGTTGGCGAGGAGGGGAGGGGAAAGGTTGGGTGGCACGGATCCCGAGGTGGGTTGGAATGAAAAACTCTTGTAGAGGGGGGGGGTTTATATAGTAGTTTTGGGAATTCTAAAAGTCACAGGGTCTTTATTGCAAATCGGCCATTTAGTGCGTATCGCAGCTGTAACCGTCCGATCGGGAACGAAAGGTCGCCGACTTCGGTTACGTCTGCGCGACTCTTTCCGTCCGATCGGAAACGAAGGGTCAACGACCGTTGGTCTCCCCAGTAGTATATATATTAGTTATATTAGCTGTTTCTAATACAGAAAAGCACTACGGGTCTTTTGGCTAGAGGAAAAACTTTAAGAGTTCTAATGGAGAGGTTATAGGTTCGAATCCTTCTATAGGCTATATGTTTTTACATATATATATAACATTTTTCTTTTAAATTTTTAATGCTTTAAATGAGTTCAAAACGAAAAAGTTTATATATCGTTTTTTATCGTTTCGACGAGACGGACGCAATGGCGCCGTCCGATTTTTATTTTGAATTTATTATAAGAATTTCTTATAATGACCTTTTAAACTATTATTTTATTTTGGGTTGTTACAGTAGGAATCGTTTCTGGAAGAGTGTGAGTCTCAGATTCAAGACACCCAGGGAAGCAATTTAGGGTCTGCGTTCTATTACTCTCTCTTTTTTTAAATTTTAAATCACATCTTTTTTGTTTTAAAAATTATGAATTGATCAATGCTTCGTATCCTTCGGGATGTTTGTTATCTAACATTGCTTTGTAGAGTGAATTCCATTTGCTTTTCGTTATTGCTGCCCACATCTATGGGTGCATATAAAATCGCTTATGTAGTAGCTAATATGTTTCAACTATGATGACAACTAATGCTTTGTTCCACCGTGTAGCAGCAGCACATCATTGATGATCTTATAGTTGCTAACATTTATTGTTAAAGATATTACTAAGATATATTGCTGGGACTTGGTAATCAGTTGTTATACTTCACCAGTTCTCGTTAAACTTAAAGTTGACAAGTTTATTACTCCCTTTATGCAACACAAAATTATGTAATTGGTTTTTTTATTTTAATACCCTTTTAATTTTTTTGATTTTCTACTTTTTAAATTTGTTAATATGTAGATGTTTTTGTTAATTAGTTCGCCGTTGTTACCAAAACGGCCGAAGCGCTACATTTTCACTTGAATCTGAACCCAACCCGAATTCTCAAACCTTGGTTCTAGTAGGATAATAAATTTAGATATCTGCTTCTTTCTTGGCATATAAATTTGGATATTATAAATAGTCGAACTAGTTATTAACATCCACCTAAGGTGTCTAAAATTGTCAGAAAATTATATATTGTACTATAAACTAGTTCGTAACGTATTTTATACTCGTGTTCTAAATTTTTTGAAACTTCAGTTACCAAACTATTATTGAAACTAAAACTCTAGAAATGATGTATTAGGGTGGATAGAAAAGTTATAGGAAATTTATGAAGCTTTTTCCATTCATTTCTTGATACATTTGATATATGATATTTAGAACATGGAAAAAAGATTAGAGTATAAATATTGAAAAGCAACGAACTAGAATCAGGGAACAAAGTGTACTTTTACTTCCATATAAAGTCATTGCTTTTGTTTTTTAAGGACTACGTTGTTTTTGTCACTTCTTCCAATTTGTAATTAGGGTAATTATATATGTTTTATGCTTTGGCAACCTCAAATGGTGTTAATTTTATTTTTTGAGTCATATTGTTGTTTTTTTAAGGGTGACTTTGTGAACGGTCCCTGACAACAGATCAATTTAGCCTAAAGGACAAACAGCCCTTTAGGTGAAAATATCTGTCACTGCACTTCAAATTTTCATTTGATGCCACTATTTTCTATACTAATCTGAATCTTAAACCCTACGATCTACTGGCCATGGGATAAACCTTAGACCTAATCCTAAACGTAAACCTAATTCGAACCGAACACCTACGTGTGCCGCTCGCCACCTCTGTTATCAAAAATTCTGATTTTTTGAATAAGTCTCGATTAAAACACGACTTATTCAGCAGACGTTCGCTACTCGACTCTTTACTTATTTTATGAAAAAGTCACGATTTTATGAAAAAGTCACAACTTTCATGTTTTAATCCCGATTAATTACGTTTTAATTGTATCATGTATTGTTCAAATAACCTGCGGAACATCTATATATAAATGTGATAAAAAAAATTTACTGTCTGTTTTCTAACTCTTTCCGACTTTTATCCGATTTTTTCAACTTCTTTTCTAACCAATTTTTTTTTTTCGGACTTCTGACTTGGTAATTATGCCTGCCACTCGTCTCCGCTGCTTCGCCTGCCACCACTGCCGCCTCTTGTGCTCGCCTCCACCACTGCAACTCGAGAGAACCTGGAGAACCAGGTCTGGATGGTAAAGATATTTTGGGGATTCGTTGATAATTTCGATCCTTTACATCGAACTGAACCTTAGACCAAGGACCCCAAGCTAAACCGATCTTATGCCGGTTCTCACAGAACCGATCTGTTGTCAGGGATCCTAGACACATTAACCCCCTTTTTTAATCTGTCACTGTTGTTGTGGATTTGGTTTGACCAACTTTTTTTCTCTATGAAATTGGCCTTAATGCACTTGGGATGGAGGTTTTGCTGGATGATGTTTACTGTTGTTGCTAGATTTGTATTAATTTGCGTGTTTCTATTGTTTGTTAACTAATTGGTGATTTGAATCATATTCCCTTGTATAGAAATAGCTGCATGTAAATGGGAGGGGTCTTTATCTACAAATCACCTTCCATATTACTAAATTCTTGATTAGTGTAGGAATCAAAATATCTTTATAACTCGGAATCCTAAATCTTCAAGAATTTTATGTTCGTACAAATAATGGAGCAAAAATACTACTACTATTCAAACTGAAATTCCTAATGGATAGGAACCCTATACAATTTAGGAATTTAAAATGAGCAAAACAACTAATTGATCAAGTATGGACTACGGAGAAATAAATAAAGGAAGGAAGCAATAAGAGCTTGCATTCCAATCTCTAAAACACTTGGCTCAAGTCCACCAACGAAAAGGGTTATTTCCACAACCAAAATAGGAGGAAAAAAGAAAACTATGAAGTCTATTTTGTTCATGATTAAACCTAAGATTTCACCACTCAATTATCTCCATATTTAGAGACTAGTATTACTCAAGATTCAAGAAAATTATAAGAATTTAAATTTCCTCACAATTAGTCATGATAGAGGAAGAATTTTATTACGAATTTCTTAAAGTCTCAAATGTTCATCTCTCCTAGAAGCCCTTATATCGAAAGACACGTAATTCACACTAAAAAAATAATCATGATACATTCAAGACTTTCTTAACAAAATTGATTGCCAAATTAGTACCGTTGCAACACTAAATCTATTTATAACAGGGTATCCTACAAAGATAAAAATTATGCTCTCTAAATTGATTCAAATATCCAAAAAACACTAAAACTGGTAATGCACTACGCTTAAATCTAGCCTATAACTAGGCTGACTCAGATCTTTTTGCTAGGCTCGGCTATGAGACCAATCCATAAGTTGTTCATCCTTGTTGTCCTCTTTATGATTGGAAGGAGATTTGATGATGATGGAGCTTGATATGTTTCTTCCTCTCTTTCACACTATTGTATTGTTGCGGACATGGTGCCGATCATTGACTCTTTGACTCCTGGCAGAGTGAATCATTATTGAATTAATTTTTTGTGACAGTTCTTTGGAATCAAATTATAGCAATCATTGCATGATTTCAGCTATCGAATTTTGATGAACAAATAGATTGCAAGGCAGTCACACTTCCATGATTAAATAACATATTACTTCACCTGCATTGTTTGAATCTTCCAACAAAACATTTCTTGGTTTTTCTTTGATGATGACAACCTATTCCTTCCAGCCTGTTTTTAATCATCAATCTTTGTCTGGTGTATCCACTGCTGAAGATTCAACTGTTAATATCTTCCTTTTTATTATCTTTTGGTTTATCCTCATATCGCAAATTAACTATCATCTTTTAATACTCATAGAACGGGTCCATCTTTGTCGATTATTGATTATTTCTTCTGTGGTATTTGATCGAATTTTGGGATCATTTTTCATATGTGATTCCCTTGGTAATAGGATCTTCAGTATTAGGAACAAGTTGCAAACATGATTGATACCTAACTGGTGTGAACATGCCAAAGGATATAATTGCACATTTATGGAGAAAAGGAAGAGATAGAAGAGGGAGTAAAGAAAGGCTTGCAGTAGAATCCATGAATGACTTGGGTCGAGTCCACAAGCAAGGACTTAATACACAACCAAAATAAAATTATAAAGATATATGAAGAATGCAGTTTCATTAACATTCAAACTGAAATTACACTACTCAATCATCTCCATAGTCATAACTAGTATGGCTTAGAACTCAATAAAATAATAAAAGTCGTAAAAACTTTTTAAATCGATGTTAGTACATCAAAGTACTTGTGATTTTTTTGAAATAGAGAAATAGAGTTTTTAATCTTTGTAAATCTGGATCTCCTCGGAGAAAGTCACCTAAATCGCTTAAGACCTATTATATTGCATCAGATCTTTTAATTAAAATATAACTCCTTGGAGCGAAAATTTGGTTCTCCTAATTTATCAGAATATTCAAAATAAAAACAAGAACATAAAAAGGCAAGACTTAAGCTAAAATTACGTCTAAACTAAACCTAGAATACATCAATGTGTAAGCCACTTAATAATTGTTTTTTTCTTTATCTTTAACCTTTTTATCCTATAGACTTGATTTCTTATTATAATCCTTATTTTAGGTTTTGTTAAGTGCTTGGTGACTTTTACAACTATGGCTAAACAAATAAATGAGCTGAAATGGTAAGGTAGACACTCGAGCATGATCTTTAGGCAGTTATTTGGCTTCACAAGTAAAAGAGACAATGTAATATTACGTCAGAAAACATCAAAGCTAGTGGCTTTAAGGGAACCTTTCTGTTCTTGTAAACATAAACGTAGGTGAGCTTGAAAATATCTTTATGAAATGACCAGTACCCGAAGTATAGTTTAATCTCTTAGATTGTGATTGACCGTATATTTCTCTTTTTTCGAAGAATTTATTCAGGCAATTCATTGGTTGTTTTGCTATAATGAGTCTCCAACTGATTGATCAGTTGGGAAGACATGCATCCCGTGGCCTTATTCAAGGGTTTGAACAAGCGCTACGGTATATTTCCTCCCGCTCTATAGTGGCGGGCCTCTCACTCGTCTTAGTTGCGAGCTTTCCTACCTGCGGGGTTATTAAAAAATCAGGGTATTCTCTGGTTCCTATAGCGAGTTTTGATCCTGGTCTATCTTGTGCCGGCACAGTAACAGGTGATGTAATGACCACTATGGTGGTCTCTTAAAAAAAAAAAAAAGTTTTTGTTCGGGTAGCTTAATTTATATTTGCTTGTTTAACAACTCCAAACTTATACTATTTGCTTGTAGGGACATATATTGATAAGAAATGTCCTTTCACTGGCGAAGTTACGATTAGGGGCCGCATCTTGGCTGGCATATGCCACAATCCCAAGATGAACATAACCATCATAGTTTGCAGAAACTACCTCCATTATGTTAAGAAGTATCAGAGGCAAGTCTAAGTGCAATTTCGGACCGGACACGGCAGACCCGACACAAAGTTAGCGGGTCTGGGTCAGGGCTAAATGGGTTTGGGTCGTAAACTGGTTGACACAATAGACCCGTTTAATAAACTTATGTTCAGAATCCGATTCTAGGATTCTGAAAGCCTAAAATCCCTAAAAAAGAAAGTCTGTTTGGATATAACCTGATCCCAAAAAGTGTTTCTGTGGAGAGCCCAAAATGTACTTCTAAGAGCCATTTTTCTGGAGCCCAAAATTGAGGCTCCGGACTCCAAAGTCCTTTTTTGGGATTTTGAGATTCCGGGCTCCTAGAATCCCAGAATCAGAATTCTATCCAAACATGCATAAACAAATATTAAGGTCAGAGGGTATTTTTTTATTACCCAATTAATTTGGTGGTAATTTCAAAAACATCAATTACTTTTCACTCCCTCAACTTCTCCACCAGACTAGAGTACCTGCTTGGTTTCTTAAATTGCTATGAGATGCTTGTAGTGTTCAACAACTGCCATCTAAGTCTAGTTGGATAGCAAGTTTGCAACTGCAGTTGCATCCTAGTGGTTAACCCACTGTTTCTCTCTTGGGAGGTCACAGGACTGAATCCCGGCTTTGGCCTATGCAGTGTGGCGTATAACTAGTGCGGTGTTTTTCTCGACAAAAACAAGGCTCGGTCTTTGGCAAGGGAAGAAAAGAACTCTGCACTCGTGTGGTCTCCGTACCACCCAACCATATTTGGTTTGCCCTTCATTCTTAGAGACGCCGCATCTAGGGATGTAGAAAGATATTCAAAAATTCAAATCCGATCCATATTCGAATCCAAATTTTGTGGATTCGGATAGCATTTTTTAATATCCGATAAAAATGGATACAGATATTAAGATATTCGACACAGATAATCCGTATCCGAGACGGACTATACATATGAATGATATCCATGCATAATATAAAATACTAGTAATCCCTGTGTCGGCACTCGAATGGCTGTTTTCAGCGGCAACACTCCTCTAGCCGTGACACTCAGGCGGTTGCCTTCGGCGGCAAAACTCCCTTGGTCGTGGCACTCAGCGCAAGAGATAGTTTTGCAATAAAATCCATTTGCAATAAATGATATGCCGGGTATGAATACCCATGAAAACCGTTTGCAATAAATCACCTGCTATTCTCCCTCGCCAAAATCAATCGGGTTTGAATACCCATGAAATCTGTTTGCAATAAATCATGTGACATTCTCCCCCCTTCGAAATAAAGAATGTCACGAAATAAGCTGGATTTGAATCACACTAAATCCGAGTCGTTCGATGCACCCCACCCCACCCAATCCGGGAAGTCCGATGGGATGGCGTGGTACGATCTCGACCATTCTTTATCTTTGGTTTGCCTCTACGTTTATCTCCAAGAGAAAACGTGCTCCCTTATTATCTAAATGATATGTGTACGTGTATTATGTTCTAAGAGCGTATCTCAATGTTTGGCTACGTTGCACAGTTATACCTAATAGTAAATACCAAAACAGAGACATTGGTAGCAACTCGATGCGACCCAAAACATTGGACACGACACACTCTGACACATGTTGTAAACCACACCACGCCAATTTTTGTATCCTACCAAGTCCCCCCTCACCCTCCCCCCCCCCCCGATATAATTCCCGATATTAATCCTATGTAGTAAAATATGTTTATATATTATACAATGAATATAGGCGCAATATTCATATATTATATAATGAATACGGATATCGATATTCTCCGAATTCTGATACTCCAGAAGGATTTGGATTCAGATAGTTGTACTTACTATCCGGACGAATACTTATAAGGATTCAGATAGTACATTTCTAAACGGATACGGATAACGGATAGTATGATATCCGATCCGTTTACACCTCTAGGGCCCGCATCCGATCGAAGCCGTTTGGTGCCTACCAATCAGAGTCAGTGTATTTCATTGGTCAAGGATAGGTGCATCAGACGGCTGTGATCGGATGCCACATCACCATCTCAATGTTCGTTAGGATTAGCTCAATCAGAGTCTTAACCCGTTGGAGTGTCACAATTAGTTCGTTTTGAAGTTCGAATCGAAATGGACCCTTAGGAAGAGGCCTTTCACAACTTCAAGTCTGAGCAAAGCCCTTTAGAAAGATTGAGACCTATGTCCATTTTAGTTGAAGGAAAAATAGGTGAAGCTTGGTAGTAGGTTGACTGCCATCTCAAACTAAAAGGTGGTTTGCAAGGCATGCTATCCACCCTTGTGCTTCAAGTGTGTATTTCAAAGACTCCCACTCCTCCTTCTCTATTGGTTAAGAGCATCCACCTCCTCCTTGGCCCCCTCCAATCCAAACCCACCATCAACATGAGGCTTAAGGGAGCCTCTCTCACCCTGGTTTCTGCCACCATTGTAGCTCTGCTCTCCACCCAACTCCCACCATGCCTCCTCAACCTAGGCCTCACCACCTTCACGCCATCATTCTTGTCACCCCTCATCACATCTCACATGAAAGGATCATACCATCACCACCACCACCACCACGATGCCGCGAGCACGAACAAGACCATCTGCGACGACTTCCCGCCGGATTTCCCCCCGCCTGACACCAACACTACGTCGATCCTCTGCGTCGACCGTAACGGGTGCTGCAACTTCACCACGGTGCAATCGGCCGTCGATGCGGTGGGTGCCTTTAGCCAAAAGAGAAACATCATATGGATCAACAAGGGCATCTACTAGTAAGTTGGATGGATTTTTGCCTATGCAAGTACCATCATCTTATGAAATAAGGATTTGTCTCTACAACTTTACAATTCAAATTTCACCCAAATGTATTGTACTGTACTTTATTGCTTGGAAATACAGCGAGAAGGTAACGGTTCCGAGGACGAAGCCCAACATAACATTTCAGGGCCAAGGATTGGACACGACGGCCATCGCCTGGAACGACACGGCCAACTCCTCTCATGGAACATTCTACAGCGGGTCAGTCTCGGTTTTCGGGGCCAACTTCGCCGCGAAGAACATAAGTTTCATGGTAGAGAGCACCTCACATGGAATTGGGTTTTGGAAGCTTGCTTGTTGAAATAGATGTCCATTCGCAACCAAATTCATTCTTGTGTGTGTAATGTTAGAATGTGGCTCCCATGCCAAACCCCGGTGATGTTGGAGCTCAGGCGGTGGCGATCAGGGTCGGCGGTGACCAGGCTGCCTTCTGGGGGTGCGGATTCTTCGGGGCGCAGGACACCCTCCACGATGACAGGGGGAGGCACTACTTCAAGGAGTGCTTCATCCAGGGTTCCATTGACTTCATCTTTGGAGACGCAAGATCACTCTATGAGGTTGCCACCACATGATTTTCAATCTTGGGTACGAATGAGTAACATCAAAACCTTACTACTCCCCCTACTCCCTCATGTGCCTCAGAATTGCCAATTGATTTCCATTGCCGCCCCCGTGCCCGCCGGCCTGAAGTTCATCAACGGAGCGGTAACCGCTCAGGGTCGCGCCTCGAGCGATGAGAACACCGGATTTGCGTTTGTCAACTGCAGCATTGGCGGAACGGGGCGAATATGGCTGGGCCGGGCCTGGAGGCCTTTCTCTCGGGTCGTCTTCGCGAACACCTTCATGTCGGATATCGTCTCTCCCGAAGGGTGGAACGATTTCAACGATCCCGCGAGAGACCAGTAAGGATCAAAGTTTTACTTTGATGATCTTGAATGAAGTTGGTATAATAGAATTTGATTACTTCTATATTATGAAGTGCTTCATTATAATGGAGGTAATTTTTTCCTTTTTTTTTTTTTGGTTGAAAATACAGGACAATCTTTTATGGAGAATACAAGTGTACTGGTGGTGGTGCAAATCAGAGCATGAGGGTGCCTTATGCTATAAAGCTCAATGATACACAAGCTTCTCCCTTCTTGAGTACTTCTTACATTGATGGGGATCAATGGTTGCAGCCACTATCTAGCTAGCCCCATTTTTCTAAATAAAATTGTTGAAAAAAAGTTATTCATGTATCTCTTTATGGTAATTACTTCTACAATTTGTCGTCCATCGGAGGAGAGTTCTGTTTTTTTTATTTAAAGGACCATAGTGGTTAGTACAACTCCTGTTAGAGCATCCGCAACGGATTAGCTACTACGCGTGTTTCATCTCTTTAACCATCAAAGTAGTAAAAAATGGGCTGCAGTGAGCTTGCTACTATGCTAGCTAAAGATACCAATCAGTAATCCGCTAGCTATATCGGCAACTGGGCCTCGTAGCATAATTGCTGCTAATGTCAGCATGAGTTAGCATCCACCACAATCCAATGAATATGCTCGACCCAACAAAAAGCTTAGACCACCAGCCATTGGATTAATTAAATCCAATGGATCAAATGAAGTAGTCGTTGAAGGGTGTTTTGGTCTTTAGGTAAAAAGTAGCTAATGGAATAGCTAGCTTGTTGTGCACATCTCATTTTGGGTGGCTCTATATTCCCATTTGTCTTTATTTCTAATTAGAATAGAGTAAACTAGCTAAAAATTTAGCTAGTCCCCTGTGGATGCTCTCAGTGTTCCGGCACTGGATATATCAAGCTTCCAAACTCGCCATGAGAGCGAGAGAGAAATGACCCTGATCTAAATAACCCCATAGGAAAGGTTCACTATTACAGCGAGAGAGAACGCTTGCAGTTATAACCCGTTTGGTTCCATGTAGTTGGCACTACACGGTGTAGTGAGGACGAAACGTGCGCAGTTGAAACACACAACTTTTTGTTGCGTGTTCCAACCACGATTTTGTATAGGCGGTAGTTGGAACTGCTTCAGTTTTCGGAAACTACAACATACCAAATAGTCAGTGAAGTATAGTGTTGACCCCCCGCGCACGAACTACAATGAACCAAATAGGCTGTAAGGTGAGAGGAACTACCTCAATATTATTATCTAAAGCCTGAGTACCTTACCCCCAAACGATGGATTCGAACCGTGGCCAATGCCATGGTCAATAGATGTCTTACCAATGGAGCTAGCACTTTCTTGAGCTGAGTGCCATTCAATTATCTCGATGTCTATCATCAAACGGCTCTAACGGGTCGGACTTGCAATTGTTGGGGAATCGATCCCACCACCGAGGCTCCGCACAACGATAAAGGATGTCGAAGGCACGAAGAACTCCACCAGAAGATGGAGAAGACCATCTTCGAAAAGAACGAACGATCAATGAACACCAAAGCATCAAACACAAGAACACAATATGATATCCAGCAATCGACAATCAATGGATTCACTCAGAAAAGGAATACAATGAGTAAAACTCCAACCAATCCCTCTCCCAACCCACAAAGAGATAACCCCCCAAGAAATAAGAAGAAATCTTGTATCCCTCGCTACCCTCTCTTCGATCTCTCAAAAAGACTTTTGATCCTTCCTTGTACATTTTTCTTCATCCTTAGGGGTCATTTTATAGCCTCAAGTTCATGCAAGACATATGAGAGAAGATAGAAACAAACGCCTAAAAGTTCTCACAAAATCTCACGAAAAATCGGAACCGAAAACGCGTTACACGCATGCCTATCTGGTACCTGGCGCCATGGGCTCCAGTTTCCTGTATGCGGGCCGGGCCACCTCGGGTTGGCGCCCAGGACGCCCGTTCTGGCACCCAGGACACCAAGCCCATTTTCTCCTCATCTTCGCTCCGTAGCCGCTCCATCTTCCACCATCCTTCGCGTACGAACCTTGGACATGAAGAGGACTTGTTTTAAGTCAACATCCTCAACAATTTCGACCTTGGCTTCAAACAAGACATAAGCCAAAACCTTGTACATGAACTTTATCTCTTTAAACTATGAATCCATCTCCTGATCATCGTCGCCCCTTTACCCCCGCATCGGGAGCCCAATCACCTATCTTGGTGATTGCCCAAGTCATTAGACTTGGTCAATGGAACCCATATCTTGATCACCTTCATCCTTAAGCGAGCTCCACTGGCATCCTTGCTCGTCACCGAACAGTGCGCTCGTGCCACAGCTTTACCGGCTAATCTGTATAGGCCTCTACTCAAGACCCCCTTCATGATCATGGGATTGTCATCCCATACCTCCACAACTCCACCGCTTTCGATGAATATGTGTCAGAGAGAATCTAGTCTGGAAAGAGAGACTAAATTTCCTTGCCACCCCAGAACATGACGAACATCCTTGAGTGTCTGTACTTGCCCGTTAGATATCTTAAGTCGAACATCCCCGACTCCCCTGATTGACACCTTGGAGCCGTCGTCAGTCGTCATCTTGCCACCATCATACTTCGCATACTTATCGAATCATGCCCTTTGTGAACAGTTATGATGTGTGGCTCTGCTATTGATTATCCAGTCCTGATCTATATATCATTAGTAGTAGCCATCAGGAGCTCCCCCATGTCGATACACACTAAAGAGGCATAATCTACGAATTCGTCATATTGGACAACTACGTTGCCGCTAGATGACCCTAAGCAATCCAGTCTTGATCCACCTTTCTACTTGCACTCCGATTTGTAGTGCCCGGATCTATCGCATGCACGTTTAGCACGAACCTTGTCTCTTCTTCTTCTTCCTCCCCGCTTGCACCGTCAACAATATGGCCTAGGTGTCCACAACCGCCTCGCTTGACCCCTTTAAACAAACTTCATTTGAGAGAAGCGTGACTTTGACATCCCTCAACTTTATTAACTCCTTCCCATAGAGCATTGTGACCTTCAGATGCTCGTAGGACTGAGGTAATAAGCCAAGAAGAAGTAGCACCTTATCATTCTCCTTCATGCCTTCATCGATATTGAGCAACTCTTCTGTCAATTGATTGAATACCACGAGATGCTCAGCGATCCTCGTACCTTCCGCCATCTGAAGATTGTAAATTTTTTTATTCAAGTACAATCAGTTCATGAGTGACCGGGTCATGTACATGCCTTCTAGAGTTTCTTACAATTTTTGCTGCAGAAACCTTCCTGGAGATGTTCGCCAACACGACCTTCGCGAGACACATCTGAATCGCGCTTGTCGTCTTCAAATCATATTCAATCCACTCGTCATCCTTCATCTTGTCCGGCCTGACGCCCTTCAAAGCTTGATGTAATCCACACTGGATCAATGCATTTCTGATTTGTATTTGCCACAAGCCAAAGTTGATCTCACCATCGAACTTCTCGATCTCAAACTTTATGTTCGACCCGGAGAGTGCCATCTTCAATTTCTTCGCCTTCAACCTTGAGCCTCAGGAATCACCCAACGAGAAGCTCTGATACCAGTTGTTGGGGAATCGATCCCACCATTGAGGCTCTACGCAACGGAAAAGGACGTCGAAGGCACGAAGAACTCCATTGGAAGATGGCGAACACTATCTTTGAGAATAACGAACGATCAATGCACACCAAAGCACCAAACACAAGAACACAAGATAATATCAGACAATCGACGATCAATGGATTTACTTAGAAAAGAAATACAATGAGTAAAACTCCAACCAATCCCTCTCTCAACCCACAAAAAGATACCCCCCCAAGGAACAAGAAGAAATATCGTAGCCCCCTCACCCCAAGAACAAGAGAAACCCTCGCTCTAATCCGATGATGGCTACCCTCTCTTCGATCTCTCAAAAAGCTTTCTGATCCTTCCTTGTACATCTTTATTCATCCTTAGGGATTCTTTTATAGCCTTAAGTTTGTGCAAGACCTAGGAGAGAAGATAGAAACAAACCCCTAAAAGTTCTCATGAAATCCCATGAAAAATTGTAACCGAAAATACGTAACATGTGTGCCTATCTGGTGCCTGGCGCCTTGGGCGCCAGTTTCCTGCGTGCGGGCCAGGCCGCCTCGGGTTGGCGCCCAGGGCATCAGGCACATTTTTGCCCCGTCTTCGCTCCGTAGCCGCTCCGTCTTCCGCCATCCTTCACACACGAACCTTGGAGATGAAGAGGACTTATTTTAAGTCAACATCCTCAACAGCAAACTTACGATACAAGACACCTGACAGGATCATTTCTATTTTTTCATTTAGTAGTGTGGCTTGTGTAATAGGGTTCGCACACACACACACACACACACATATATATATATAGAGAGAGAGAGGGGTTATAATACATTTGGACGTGCGGTGTATCAGGTGTGTGTGGCGTCGCACCGCAGCCGCTTGATGCACCACTGCGTGCATCGCACGCACCGCAGCGGTGCATCAAGTGGCTGCGGTGCGACGCCGCACGCCACATTCTCTCTCTCTCTCTCTCTCTCTCTCTCTCTCTCTATATATATATATATATATATATATATATATATATATATATATATATATATATATATATATATATATATATATATATATATATATATATATATATATATATATATATATATATATATATATATATATATATATATATATATATATATATATATATATATATATATATATATATATATATATATATAGGGAAGTGCTAGAATGCGGCATGCGGTGCGTGCGGCATCGCACCGCAGCCGTGTGATGCACGCGCTGCGTGCATGCGATGCACGCAGCAGTGCATCACACGGCTGCGGTGCGATGCCGCACGCACCGCATGCCGCATTATAGCAGCCCCCTATATATATATATATATATATATATATATATATATATATATATATATATATATATATATATATATATATATAGGGAAGTGCTAGAATGCGGCATGCGGTGCGTGCGGCATCGCACCGCAGCCGTGTGATGCACGCGCTGCGTGCATGCGATGCACGCAACAGTGCATCACACGGCTGCGGTGCGATGCCGCACGCACCGCATGCCGCATTATAGCAGCCCCCTCTCTCTCTCTCTCTCTCTCTCTATATATATATATATATATATATATATATATATATATATATATATATATATATATATATAGAGAAAGAGAGAGAGAGAGAGAGAGAGAGGGGGGGGCTGATCGGGTGCGAAACCGGGAATAGATGCGAAAACGCTTATTTGCGAAATCCAGTCGCAGCCGTCCGATTGAACCGATCGAACGATCGGTGTTCACCCCGCCCACCGACCGCTGCTGTTACTGTGCCGGGCACAGTAACAGCGATTTCGGTGGGTGGGGTGAACGGTGGCCGTCCGATCGGCGTGAATCGAATGGTTAAAAATCTCTCCGACCGGTTAAAATTATTAACCGTTCGATCGAATGATCGAACGGGTGAGATCCCGTGGGAAACCATCAAATAGGACAAAAGGTAATGATTACAATCATTACCTTTTGTCCTATTTGATGGTTTCCCACGGGATCTCACCCGTTCGATCATTCAATCGAACGGTTAAAAATTTTAACCGGCCGGAGAGTTTTTTAACCGTTCGATTCACACCGATCGGACGGCCACCGTTCACCCCACCCACCGAAAAATTTTAACCGGCTGGAGAGTTTTTTAACCGTTCGATTCACGCCGATCGGACGGCCAGCATTCACCCCACCCACCGAAATCGCTGTTACTGTGCCCGGCACAGTAACAGCTGCGGTCGGTGGGCGGGGTGAACACCGATCGTTCGATCGGTTGATCGGACGACTGCAAATGGGTTTCGCATCTAACGGATTTTCGCAGGTTTCGCACCCGATCACTACTCTATATATATATAGAGAGAGAGAGGTATGCTTGGTTGCGCTGTGCGCTGCGGGCTGGAGAAAATGCGCTGCCGATCGGTGGCCGTCCGATCGTGAAACGGACCGTCCGATCGCGTGAATAACCCCGGAGCCCCCTTGCGAACCGTGAACTAAGGGTGGGTGATCAATTCCCAAAAAAATGTGATCGACTTTTATCGGTCATTCATTTTTGTCATCATTTTGAGTAACACATTTGGACAGCCTACAGATCTTGGATCGAGCTGAAATTTTTTGTGTGTGCCATCCAAGGGTGGGTGATCAATCCCCAAAAAAAAAAATTTCAAAAATATCCCGAAAAAGGGTGCTGCACGTTACCGGACGCAATGTATGACTACTCTCTCTCTCTATATATATATATAGAGAGAGAGAGAGAGGGGTTATAATACTCACAAGTATGACTAGTCGATTAGATATGTTGATATAGGAATAAAAATGCATGTTGGTCATCGAAATCCATTGTCCCCATCATTCATCATGACCGAGGCATCGTCGAAATAAGAATGGACCACAAATCAAGAGAAATTAAACGTGAGACTAGTCATTTCTTGACCCCAAAATGAATATGTTGAATGCCTCAAACCATTTTAGTTCAAATGTGTTACAGTAAGAGTAGATCGTGATGATTGTTATTAACATGGTATTAGAACTATGATTTCTGAAAGGTACTTATTGACTTCAAATCTTGTCATCTTTATTTGTTTATTTTAATATTAATCCATCTAAATTAGTTCTTCATTTTTTCATCTTGATCGGACTATCTTGATGCGGCACCTGATCACACCTTTTTGTTGTCTGCCATTTGGGCATAGTGTGTTTCACTGGTCGGGACTGAGTGCAACAAACAACTGCCATTAGCTGCCACATCAAGATAGCCTGATTTGGATGGAAAATAGGATGGATGTACATCTCAAAGTATTAGCTCCCATCGATTGCGTACATCTCAAAGTACCATAGGAACACCTATTTAACTAAGAGCATCTCCAACGGGTTACTCATGGATGAGGAGGCCAACCAAATTCTCACACTCCATAGGGTTACTTGGCTGACGGGACCGTGTGAGGACCACAAATCTCCTCATCCTCTTGCTTGAATTTGAGAAAGATAAAAATTTCCTCATCCTATACCTTCAACCCGCATGTGGTGCAAGCCTTCCAGACATGGATCGTTAGATTTAATCCAACGCTTGAAATTCATTGAAAAGTAGGATTAGGATGAAGAGATCGCTGGAGTTGCCCAAAAAACTCACACCTCAAATGCCTATGTGGATGTCCTTGTAGGCCTCCTCAAAGTAGATTTGAGGATGACTAATCTGTTGGAGATGCTCTAAGAGCATCTCCAAGGGACTCCCTATATATTCTTTGGCTATTATTTAGAGAGAGATGGGTGTGTTGCACTCCGCACCATGTGCAGGGTCTCACTATTGTTTGTATGGAGTGCATCATGTTTATTGGCCCGTACAGAACAGGAGTATTGTAGCCGTGAGTATTGAAAGGGCATGGATCATCTCAGGTTATGACCTAGGAAAATCTCCTAGGTTAAATTGAATCATACTCGTTCTTTTACATGCTGGTCCGGGATTGGTGTTATGGACGGATGTGATTCTACCTCAGCTGTTCTTTTGTAAGTAGGTCGGAGCTGAGTGTTATTCACAAGTTGGGTCTCGATATAACAGACGGTTGTGATTCAGATTTGGCTATAGCATAAGAGATTGTAGGAGGTCACAACCTTAGAGGATCCAGTGCTGTAATAAAAACTTTCTAGAGAGAGAAAGTGTAAGAGAGAGAGAGAGAAATTGAGATGGATGGATCCCTCAGAAATAAAGGCAGACTCATCTAAGTAATTAAACCCGAAGACTCATTCAAAAGCAGAAAGATAAGCACGAAACTTTGACCTTGGAAAGCAACCGTGACTCACATTTATGTCCTCTTCCCCCGCCCACTATCCCCACCACTCCATGATTCGTACAAAGCAGCGGGCCAATCCCAACCCGACCACACACTCCAAAAAAAAAAAAAAAAATCCCATTTAAATCTCTCCTTTTGTTTTGTTTTTTGGGGTTAAAAGTGTAATTTAGTCTTAAAAGACAGGTCTCAGATCGAACTAGTCAACTATAAACGTTCTAGAGAGAGAGAGAGAGAGAGTGAGAGAGCATCATATTTGCTACGACTATATATGTACACGTGTCAAATGCCTCTTCCCCGATGATCGATCACGTACTTTCCCTCACAAATCGTAGCCATCAGCTGGCCTCGGCATCAGTTGGCCGGACACGGCGTCCATGAAGAACTCCTCGTCCCTAGGGTTGCCGCTAAACCCTTGAAGGAAGCCATCATTGCCACTACTGTTGTTACCTACTGAGAGTATGCTCCCGCTGTACTGCTGCTGCTGCTGCTGCTGCGGCTGAGGTGGTTGGTAGTACTGCTGGAACTGCTGGGTCTGGTACCTGAACGGCGGCGCCGCCCCCTGAGGGGCCTGTTCATTGAGCCCCACCCCGAAGCTGATGACCGGGCTACCGCCGGGTAGGTACCCGTTTGAGTAGTGCCCGGACGGGACGCCGGTGAACTGCTGCACCATCGCCCGGAAGTTGGCGGCGTCGGTGTTGAGCAGAGTCGTGGGGGCCCTCCGGGAGGCCCTCGACCGCCTCCGTGCCGACTTCCCCACCCGGCCCTCGATGCTCGTGTGCGCGGCGGCGCCACCCGGCGCCCCGGCGGTGGTCGGGCTCGCGCTGGAGGTGGTCGTCACCACGGTCGAGTCCGACACGCGCCCGAACATGGGCGTGGTCGTCGGCCCGAGGGTCTGCTGGAAGAGCTGCGCCCAGTCGGTGGGGCCCGAGGTGGCGTCGCTCATGGCCATGGGTGTAGGGAGAGTAGGAGGGAAGGGGTTGGCGCTGCTTATATAGACGACCCAGAGGGTCAAGAGGTGGAATCACTGACGTCCGTTTCTCAATGGGGTTGATGACATCGGTGGCGTGATGAGCCGCCACGTGTGAGAACGTACTGCGCGGGGTTTTAAGTTTCTCTCGCCCCCGGTGGGGTTCGAGGAAGCGTCGCTGCTCAATTCCATGACGTGGCGATCCTCGTGTGGTGACGTCACTTCGATGGCTGGGATTGTGTGAGCCAGAGGTATCGGCTCGGCTCGGCTCGGCTCGGCTCGGCTCAAGTGTAAACTTAGGTCCCCCAAGCCCAAGCTGCAGTCTTGATCAGTGTGCTGGGCTTGGGCCCACTGAATCCGTTGATGGGATGTAGAACCGGCTTCTTCACCTACTCTTCCAACGATGTTGAAAAATGCTGTTTCAACATACCACATACATACTATTCCCACATTGGGCTTCTCTCTCTCTCTCTCTCTCTCTCTCTCTCTCTCTCTCTCTCTCTCTCTCTCTCTCTCTCTCTCTCTCTCTCTCTCTCTCTCTCTCTCTCTCTCTCTCTCTCTCTCTCTCTCTCTCTCTCTCTCTCTCTCTCTCTCTCTCAATGTGGATTATCATTTCATAGTTTGAGTGGTGTTATTCACGGCAAGAGGAATTTAGCAAAATGATCATCAATTTTTACGTATTAATCAAAATAGTTTTAGTTATTATTATTATTATTTTAATTCTATATGTATTTTTAGGTTGAAACACTTTTAAGGTTTTCTCCTTCTTTCTTCACCTTCTTCTATCTTTTATCTCAGACATCACACATTCCTCATATTCTGTAGCATTTGAATCCGTATATGTGGCTCTTGGAACAAAGATACCACAAACGATAAGTAGAGGCGAAGTTATGAGTTATATCAATTGTAATAATGACATTATTTTGGGTAAGTTACATAATTAAGTATGTTCATTCAGAAGTTATCAAATTAGTTATATATTTAACAGAAATTGTCTTCTTCATCAGCAACTAATTTTGTACTAAATATTTTAAAACATAGGTCAAAGACCAAGAGAACAAAGAATTAAGTGAATTGGCGAAATTATACTATCGTCAAGTAGGGTGGTCTGATACAATCTTAAAGTTTGCTAACTTATATTATAAAGTTAAAGATGAAACGATAAAATTTTACGACTCTGGAATTGATCAAATATCCTAACACCCATTAGTATCCAAAAAAGTAAACAAAAATACTTTCAATTAGTCTATCCCAAAAGTTAAAAAAAATACATCAAATTTATCCCAAAAGTTAATAAAAATACATGTTTATTATTGTGGAATAGAAAATTTATACGACTTTTTGTTATGCCAAGTTCGTTTACACCTACCGTACTTAACTATTATGTGTTCTTAATATTGAGAGAGTATTCTTTTCCTTTTTGGCTGTCATGCGGGATTCTTCATAGTTGGTGTCAATAATTTTTTGGCAAGACCAATTTCCTCCAATGTTTGTCATTGACTTTTATCTACAACCGGATAAATTAACTCTTCGTATATTGACCGATAATTATTTACATAATAGTAGTGTGTATAATAGTTATACAAATCCAACTTGTATCTTACAATACCAGCTAATGCATACGAACATGGTAGTGACATGACATCAAATTTATGATAACTGTATGTATGTTTGGTTAAGTCAACATGATCCTCACCCTTCGGACCTTTTATCATAAATTCATTATCGTTAATACCAAAATAATCTGTGGGACGAGCTCTTATCATATCATTTTGTAGTTATGTCTCATCCCGATTAGTTGGTATATTTGTCATCTTTGCCACCATGGGCGGATCTAATAGTTGGCTCGGCCGTGCTATAGCCCGACCGAGTTTTGAGAAAAACTAGCCATATTATTAAGTACATGTCTCAGCCCGTCTCAACCAAGACCTCAGCCCGCATCAACCCAGCAAGACCCTTGGCCACTCGCGACACGTACATGAATCGCTATCGCCTCTGAGTCCTCACGAAACATGAATCGCCGCAAAAAACACTTAACCCCCCTATAGTTTATTTTGTTCCAAAACGCTCCCTAAAGTTTGAAATGTTAGCACAATACTCCTTTTGTCAACTACGTAAATTTCTCTCATTTTGTAATTTTTATTTGACTTCAATGGGGCAAAATGTAGTTTTTTAACTATAAGGGGGATAAATATTTTTGAGCTAAAATTCAAGGGGACAAAGTGTAATGAACTTTTTTTTATATTAATATAATTTCTAGTACCGTCGATGTTTGCTTAAAAAATTTTGCTTAGTATTTCTTTATAAACTAAAAATTTTATTGTAAAAAAAACTAGTTTAGTTTCAGCCCAGTCCAAAAAAAATTTCTGGCTACGCCCCTGTTTGCCACTAAGTTACCACAAACCCGACATGTACCTTTAATCGGAATCCCGTAGCTTAACTAAACTTGCAACAATGAATATATACACAAATAATGTGTGATAGGCTGCCTCACTATCTGTGGGGGGAAATTTCCGAGCCGCCTTGATCGGGAACCCCACCCCACAGCCTTGATTGAATGTGGACGATTTGTAGAGTTAGAGAGATGGGAGAATAGATGAAGAGAGTAAAGAATGATGACACAAGGATTGGTGACGGAGTTCGGCCTTACGACCTACGTCTCCGGGCGAGAGGTGTCACCTGATCTTCACTATAATTCAAGTCAATAAGGGGTGAGCGTTCTCTTGACAGGCCAAGAGAAGCTTCGTACAGTCCGGGTTGCACGGAGCAACTAGAAGAGAATAAGAAGGGGAGAATTGAGCTCTAGCACTTGCTCTGGGATCCTCCTCCTCTGATTGAATGGCCAACCCCCTTCCTAGATGCCTTGGGGGTCCTTTTATAGTGTAGGCACGTGCCCGATATGGCAGTGATGACGTGGCGTTGATGACGTGGCACTGGTTCTGGGCCTCCTTGCTGGGCCCTTATTGGGCCGTTGTTCGGGCCCAATAAGGGGGAGGGCTTGATCTGCGAGCCCCGTAGAGTGGGCCCATGAACCCGGGCGAGCTTACCCACTTGGGCCGTTGCGCGGGCCCATGCCGCTCTGATCCGGTCCGGTACAATTTTTGCACCCACAGATACCCCCTCCCAGTCGGATCAGGACCCCCTGGGTCGGTTGGGATTCCAAGGTGCAAACGCCTTAGGATCCTGGCATGGTTGGCAAGGGCTGTCGGTGCCGCAGTTCGTATTAGCAGAGTCTCCTTCTGCCGATGCCGAGACCCTTTTGGCGCGGGCCAAAAGTCTCGGTTTTGCAAGTGGGCGTTCTCGAAAAATTAGTGCATTTTTCGACCGAGAGGGTACCGAGACGCTCTTCCCTTTTCCCGACCGAGAGGATGCCGAGTCTCCTTTGCCTTCTGTCGATGCCAAGACCCTTTTGGTGCGAGCCAAAAAGTCTCGGTATTGCGAGGAGGCGTTCTCGAAAAATTAGTGCATTTTTCGACCGAGAGGGTACCGAGACCCTTTTGCCTTTTCCCGACCGAGAGGATACCGAGACTCCTCGCTGAAGAAGAACCCCATGAACTCCTCCATCGTGAACTTCCGATATCGGGATGGCTTATCAGGTGAAACAAGCTCCGACAAAGTACCGTAGAACTCAGACTCCCCCCTATTTCCAAGGTCAAAGAAGACGGCAATTGAAACCCTTGCTTCTTGACGAGAATTGGCCACCACCCGATGCTCCACACGCTTGTACTCATCATTCGAAAATATCTGTAGGAGATCACCAACGTTGACGACCAAGGCCCCGGGCAGGGGCTTGACATCGACCCAAGAGGTCTCCCCGTTGTCTCCCCTCCGCTTGGCCTACAGACCACCGACGTGATCCTGTATCAGCACCGTTAGCACGCCAGGGTCCGTGTGATCTGCTATCCCCACCATCAGATCCGGCTCAGGGCACGGGGGGTAATAGTGGCAAACCGTCGACCTCCCCCAACTTCAGACATTTCACAACTAAATCCGAATCAAAATAGCTGAAATTTACACAAACCCCCCAAACTGCTGCAACACTTCCTGGTTTAACAACAATTTGGGAATGGATCAACAGATGGAGAAGTACTCACTCTCTGTTTCTCGACCCAACTCGAGGGACCTATCAATCCTCCCCACCACTGCGCTCTTGAAGTTGAACGCTTCCTGCACTCTCGAGCAGGACCTCTCCATCCCAACCCCGCTCAAGCTGGCCCTGGACCCCAGCAGCATCTCGCTCAGAGGGACCCGCTTCCGGGGCCCTGACCCGGGCTCCGGCCTCTGCCTCGGCGCGCTCTGCGACCGCACCTTCGCCTCGAACGACTGCGTGCTCGCCATGTAGTTGGGCGCGTTCAAGAACCGCCGGAACACCCGGTCGGCGGCGCTGACGCTCTTCGCCGGGGTCACGGGCGCGTTGTTCCCGGCGTGGCCCACGAAGCGGGGGGTGCTCTGCGCGGTGCTGGAGAACCGACACTTCTCGCCGGTGAGGCACCAGTCGTAGTCATGGAAGTTGCGGCAGTCGAGGATGGTGGCATCGATGACCGGGAGGAGGATCCCGTGGTTGGTGACCTGGAAGAAGCCTCAGTCCCGGGCGGCGTCGCGGACGAGGTCGACGGCGAGGTGCGAGGGAGGGAGAGGTCGACTGTGGAGATGGAGAGGTTGGGGGAGAGAAGGGCGGCCGAAGTCGGTGGAGCAGCGGCGGTCGGCGGCCGGTCACTGGCCGGGGGGGGGGGGCTGGCCCCGATCGGATCGGAGAGGGGGGCTGCGGGCGCGAGCCGGGCGGCCCTCCCGATTGGATCGCACATCCGGTCCCCCTCTCTCTCCTTCTGTTTCCTTTCTTCGACGAGCATCACGTATTCTCTCTTTCCTATGTATTCTCTCTTTCCTTTCTCAGCACTCTCTCTCTCTCTCTTTCCTCTCTTTGACTTCGGTCTCCTTTGTTTACTCTCTTTTCTTTGCTTTCGGTCCATTGTGAGAGAGAGCAGGCGTCCCTCTCTCTCTTTTTCCTTCTTTGACTTCGGTCTCCTTTTTTTTTTTTTTTTTTTGCTGCTCATCTACACGAGAGTTCCAAGGGAAACAGTTGTGTGCGAGCGGGAGAGGAGCAAAGTTCTGCACGAGTCTTGTGCGAGGGAAAGCCGAGCCCCCCCTTTTTTTTTTGATCACCTGTTGGTGATGTCGATCTCCCCCCCTCTTGGTTTCATCAGCGAGCTGTCGTTGATGCCGACACACACCCCCTCTCGGTTTTCTGACGAAACCGAGGGGTTGGCTGCTTGTTGATGCCGACACAACCCCCCTCTCGGTTTTCTGATGAAACCGAGGGGTGGGCTGCTTGTTGATGCCGACACACCCCCCTCTCGGTTTTCTGACGAAACCGAGGGGTGGGCTGCTTGTTGACGCCGACACACACCCCCTCTCGGTTTTCTGACGAAACCGAGGGGTGGCCTACTTGTTGACGCCGACACACACCCCCTCTCGGTTTTCTGACGAAACCGAGGGGTGGCCTGCTTGTTGATGCCGACACACCCCCCTCTCGGTTTTCTGACGAAACCGAGGGGTGGCCTGCTTGTTGATGCCGACACACCCCCCTCTCGGTTTTCTGACGAAACCGAGGGGTGGGCTGCTTGTTGACGCCGACACACACCCCCTCTCGGTTTTCTGACGAAACCGTGGGGTGGGCTGCTTGTTGATGCCGACACACCCCCCTCTCTGTTTTCTGACAAAACCGAGGGGTGGGCTGCTGGTGTGCCGTCACCCCCTCCCCACTCGGTTTTTGTGCGAAACCGAGGGGGGGATGCTTGTTGGTGCCGACACACACCCCCTCTCGGTTTTCTGACGAAACCGAGGGGTGTGCTGATGGTGTGCCGTCATCCCCTCCCCACTCGGTTTCTGTGCGAAACCGAGGGGGGGTTGCTTGTTGATGCCGACACACACCCCCTCTCGGTTTTTGACGAAACCGAGGGGTGTGCTGCTGATGGTGTGCCGTCACCTCTTTCCTACTCGGTTTTTGTGCGAAACCGAGGGGGGGGCTGCTTGTTGGTGCCGACACACACCCCCTCTCGGTTTTTTGACGAAACCGAGGGGTGTGCTGCTGATGGTGTGCCGTCACCCCTTCCCTACTCGGTTTTTGTGCGAAACCGAGGGGGGGCTGCTTGTTGGTGCCGACACACACCCCCTCTCGGTTTTCTAACGAAACCGAGGGGTGTGCTGATGGTGTGCCGTCACCCCCTCCCCACTCGGTTTTTGTGCGAAACCGAGGGGGGGATGCTTGTTGGTGCCGACACACACCCCCTCTCGGTTTTCTGACGAAACCGAGGGGTGTGCTGATGGTGTGCCGTCATCCCCTCCCCACTCGGTTTTTGTGCGAAACCGAGGGGGGGTTGCTTGTTGATGCCGACACACACCCCCTCTCGGTTTTTGACGAAACCGAGGGGTGTGCTGCTGATGGTGTGCCGTCACCCCTTCCCTACTCGGTTTTTGTGCGAAACCGAGGGGGGGCTGCTTGTTGGTGCCGACACACACCCCCTCTCGGTTTTCTGACGAAACCGAGGGGTGTGCTGATGGTGTGCCGTCACCCCCTCCCCACTCGGTTTTTATGCGAAACCGAGGGGGGGATGCTTGTTGGTGCAGACACACACCCCCTCTCGGTTTTCTGACGAAACCGAGGGGTGTGTTGATGGTGTGCCGTCATCCCCTCCCCACCCGGTTTTTGTGCGAAACCGAGGGGGGGTTGCTTGTTGATGCCGACACACACCCCCTCTCGGTTTTTGACGAAACCGAGGGGTGTGCTGCTGATGGTGTGCCGTCACCTCTTCCCTACTCGGTTTTTGTGCGAAACCGAGGGGGGGCTGCTTGTTGGTGCTGACACCGCATTATTGGGGCTGCTAGAAGAGGCCAAAAAGTGTTGGTATTGAAAATAGTGTATTTTTCGAATTTTAGCCCCATTTGAAACCGACACTTTTTCGGTAAAACGCTGGTGCGTGGGGATGTCGGCGAGGGACAATGCTATATTCGAGGGGGTTTCTTAGAGATAATCTAGGATGACGCCGCGTGATGGCCAGCCAGTCTTCACCCAATGTGGTACCGCACCTGGTTACTGTATTTGCCAGGTACTACGGTCACGCGAGGGTGTTGACTTGGCCAGGATCAAGGAAGCATCATTTTATCCCGTGCTACCCACCGTCGACTGCACCCGTGTGGAGACACGTACTGATAAAGTCAGACCAACCACCCCTTGACCGGTTTGGAACCGATAGTCGTCGAAAAAAGGTGATGGCCAGTGATAATCTCATGCTTGGACCTGAGTGACAAGACTAAGCTTGGACTTTTGATCGAATACCAATACGTCGGTGACGACGTCTCGGACTTTATCTTTATGTGTCAAGGGTAGGGCCTTGGGATTATAGAGTGCCGAGGTGTTGGTCGCCTCGGACTTTGTCTTCGAATGCCAAGGGCTGGGCCTTGGGCTTGTAGAGTGCCGAGGTGTTGGTCGCCTCGGACTTTGTCTTCGAATGCCAAGGGCTGGGCCTTGGGCTTGTAGAGTGCCGAGGCGTTGGTTGCCTCGAGCTTTGTCTTCAAGTGCCAAGGGCTGGGCCTTGGGCTTGTAGAGTGCCGAGGCGTTGGTCGCCTCGGACTTTGTCTTCGAGTGCCAAGGGCTGGGCCTTGGGCTTGTAGAGTGCCGAGGCGTTGGTCGCCTCGGACTTTGTCTTCGAGTGCCAAGGGCTGGGCCTTGGGCTTGTAGAGTGCCGAGGCATTGATCGCCTCGGACTTTGTCTTCGAGTGCCAAGGGCTGGGCCTTGGGCTTGTAGAGTGCCGGGGCGTTGGTCGCCTCGGAATTTGTCTTCGAGTGCCAAGGGCTGGGCCTTGGGCTTGTAGAGTGCCGAGGCGTTGGTCGCCTCGGACTTTGTCTTCGAGTGCCAAGGGCTGGGCCTTGGGCTTGTAGAGTGCCGAGGCATTGATCACCTCGGACTTTGTCTTCGAGTGCCAAGGGCTGGGCCTTGGGCTTGTAGAGTGCCGAGGCGTTGGTCGCCTCGGACTTTGTCTTCAAGTGCCAAGGGCTAGGCCTTGGGCTTGTAGAGTGCCGAGGCGTTGGTCGCCTCGGACTTTGTCTTCGAGTGCCAAGGGCTGGGCCTTGGGCTTGTAGAGTGCCGAGGCGTTGGTCGCCTCGGACTTTGTCTTCGAGTGCCAAGGGCTGGGCCTTGGGCTTGTAGAGTGCCGAGGTGTTGGTCGCCTCGGACTTTGTCTTCAAGTGCCAAGGGCTAGGCCTTGGGCTAGTAGAGTGCCGGGGCGTTGGTCGCCTCGGAATTTGTCTTCGAGTGCCAAGGGCTGGGCCTTGGGCTTGTAGAGTGCCGAGGCGTTGGTCGCCTCGGACTTTGTCTTCGAGTGCCAAGGGCTGGGCCTTGGGCTTGTAGAGTGCCGAGGCATTGATCGCCTTGGACTTTGTCTTCGAGTGCCAAGGGCTGGGCCTTGGGCTTGTAGAGTGCCGAGGCGTTGGTCGCCTCGGACTTTGTCTTCAAGTGCCAAGGGCTAGGCCTTGGGCTTGTAGAGTGCCGAGGCGTTGGTCGCCTCGGACTTTGTCTTCGAGTGCCAAGGGCTGGGCCTTGGGCTTGTAGAGTGCCGAGGCGTTGGTCGCCTCGGACTTTGTCTTCGAGTGCCAAGGGCTGGGCCTTGGGCTTGTAGAGTGCCGAGGTGTTGGTCGCCTCGGACTTTGTCTTCAAGTGCCAAGGGCTAGGCCTTGGGCTAGTAGAGTGCCGAGGCGTTGGTCGCCTCGGACTTTGTCTTCGAGTGCCAAGGACCGGGCCTTGGGCTTGTAGAGCGCCGGGGCATTGGTCGCCTCGGACTTTGTCTTCGAATGCCAATGGCTGTCTCCTTGAACTTGGCGCATGTCAAAGCGACGACACCTGTCTTGGACTTATTCTCATCGCCTCGGATGAGTATAGTTGATAATTTAGCTTGACTTGGATTGTCAGGAGCATTTTTATCGGACATTCGCCTTGCAAGGGCGTAGCCGAATTGCCTTCGAGCTTCCAACTTGAATGGGCGGAATCGAAAGTCTTTGGTTGACCTGGGTTGCCAGGAGCCTCTTTATCGGACTTTAGCCTTGAGAGGGCGTAGCCGAATTACCTTCGAGCTTCCGACTTGAATGGGCGGAATCGAAGGTCTTTGGTTGACCTGAGTTGCCAGGAGCCTTTTTATCGGACTTTAGCCTCGAGAGGGCGTAGCCGAATTGCCTTCGAGCTTCCGACTTGAATGGGCGGAATCGAAGGTCTTTGGTTGACCTGGGTTGCCAGGAGCCTTTTTATCGGACTTTAGCCTCGAGAGGGCGTAGCCGAATTGCCTTCGAGCTTCCGACTTGAATGGGCGGAATCGAAGGTCTTTGGTTGACCTGGGTTGCCAGGAGCCTTTTTATCGGACTTTAGCCTCGAGCGGGCGTAGCCGAATTGCCTTCGAGCTTCCGACTTGAATGGGCGGAATCGAAGGTCTTTGGTTGACCTGGGTTGCCAGGAGCCTTTTTATCGGACTTTAGCCTCGAGAGGGCGTAGCCGAATTGCCTTCGAGCTTCCGACTTGAATGGGCGGAATCGAAGGTCTTTGGTTGACCTGGTTTGCCAGGAGCCTTTTTTTTTTGCCCTAATATGGTGGAATCGAACTTCGAGAGATTTGATTTTGAGAAAAAAAAGGACACTTTATTGATATAACAAAGTTGCAGTTACACTTTTTCAGAGGTTGCCCCGCGGCATCCACGTATTACATTGACTTTCTTTTCTCCACTGCTGCAACCTCTCCTACTCTCGACCTGGTTCCTTATTAGCGAGGTAGCCATCGAGCCGCCCTTCTTGGATCAGGTCTTCGATGTGATGCTTTAGCTTCCGACATGTAGAGGTTGGGTGGCCATGGCTGCGATGAAACTCACAGTAGGCTGTCGTATCTCCCGCCTGGTCGGAATTTGGAGGGAGAGGCTGTGGCCACTTGCAGAAGGGCTCGTTCTGTAAGTAGGCGAAGATGTCTTCAATGGAGGTGTTCAGCTCAGTGAACACCCTTTGCTCCCTTGGAGTTCGCCTCTTTTCTGCTGGAGGGGCTTTCGGATCTTCATTGTACCTCTTGGCCTGGGCCTTTTGGTCGGACGCAGTATGGGCAGACTTCTTGTAGCGTGCTTCATTAGGAGCTTCATCATCTTTCTTATGTCGGGAGTCACGAGACTCGCGGGGCTCGCGTAATCTTCTGGCCCGCTGATTGTCTTCCACCTCTATCTCCCGCTGTACGCGCTTGAACATCGCTTCCAGGTTACTGGGAGGATGCCGGATGAAGTCGGTGTAGACGTGGAGCTCTGGCCGGATAGCATTCTGGAATGCCAGCATGATGGCCTCCTCATTATGGGACCGACCGGTGAGCTCAGAGTGCTCATTATGAAACCTCATCGTGAAGCTCCTTAGAGACTCATCGGAGCCCATCTTCAGCCGGTAGAGTGTATCCAGCTTCTTTTCCGGCTTTAAGTTTAGCCGGTAATGGTCCATGAAGAGTTCAGCCAATTCTTTGAATGTAGTCACCGTACCAGTAGGCAGTGTGTAGTACCAGTCGAGGGCAGGTCCCTCGAGGCTTCCCGCAAACATACGGCAGAGAACATGGTTCTCAAATTCGTAGGGCGTCAGGGCCTGCTTGTAGGCTAGGATATGGAGAGCAGGGTCTCCCTGGATACAGTTGAACTTTGGTAGGTTCGGTGTTCGCCAACCCATAGGAAATGGTGTTGCAAGAACCTTGGGATGCAGTGGCCCCACCGAGGTGATTAGTTGCCTACGGTCTTGATGGCGGCGTCCCACGTCGGCAGTATGCCTTAGTCGGTTGAGCAGCTTGCGGGCATCTGTTGCTTTCGTGTGCGAAGAGATAGAATGTCTAGTGGACCCTGTTGATTGAGGCGATCCTTCTCCGTGATAGTTGGGCGCACCGTTGACGTCGAGGCGATCCCACACCGTTTGCCTTGGTGCTTGTGTGGATACTTGACGCCTCTCAATACGTGGCACATGTGATTCTTCAAGATGATGAATCACGGCGGGGCGAGTCCTTGGTTGGTCTTCATCAGGAGTTGGAGAGTTGTGGGCCACAACCCCCGCTCTTTCAGCTACCTTCTTTAGGGAATCCCTCTCTTGCTCGAGGGCTGCATTCCTCTTGAGAAGGTTTAACAGCTAAAAATCAGCAGCCGAAATTTGGTATGTAGTTAGATCGTTGTCCCCTTGGGTGGCGTGCTCTTTGCCAGATCGACGCCTCGGGGATGACGGGTCTCGCCGATCGCTGTGCCCTTCTGGATGGCTGCCTTGTGGCCCCAGTCGCTCCCGAACATTTCTTTGGTTGGTTGCAACCGAGACTTCTTGTTCTTCTTCGATCAGCATATCGTTTGTTTGTTTAGCACCCGCCTTTGGTGGGTTAGTGCCGGCCTTCACCATCGAGCGTGTTGATGTCGGCGTGATGAAGGCGTTGATGTTGATTTGGATGAGGACTTGTGGCTCGTCACCGCAAGTTGAATAGGAGTCGGTAGAGGTGTGGGTAAGACCTCTAATGATATCCCACAGACAGCGCCAAAGATTGTGGGGGGAAATTTCCGAGTCGCCTTGATCGGGAACCCCACCCCACAGCCTTGATTGAATGTGGACGATTTGTAGAGTTAGAGAGATGGGAGAATAGATAGAGAGAGTAAAGAATGATGACACAAGGATTGGTGACGGAGTTCGGCCTTACGACCTACGTCTCCGGGCGAGAGGTGTCACCTGATCTTCACTATAATTCAAGTCAATAAGGGGTGAGCGTTCTCTTGACAGGCCAAGAGAAGCTTCGTACAGTCCGGGTTGCACGGAGCAACTAGAAGAGAATAAGAAGGGGAGAATTGAGCTCTAGCACTTGCTCTGGGATCCTCCTCCTCTGATTGAATGGCCAACCCCCTTCCTAGATGCCTTGGGGGTCCTTTTATAGTGTAGGCACGTGCCCGATATGGCAGTGATGATGTGGCGCTGATGACGTGGCACTGGTTCTGGGCCTCCTTGCTGGGCCCTTATTGGGCCGTTGTTCGGGCCCAATAAGGGGGAGGGCTTGATCTGCGAGCCCCGTAGAGTGGGCCCATGAACCCGGGCGGGCTTACCCACTTGGGCCGTTGCGCGGGCCCATGCCGCTCTGATCCGGTCCGGTACAATTTTTGCACCCACACTATCCACTGAACTGTTTGCTGAATATAAGTCATAAAGAAGTATCGAAGTGATATTGGTCCCATCAATGGAAGTTATCGACCTATTATATAAAAAAAATATATAAAAGTTGAATTATCAATTTATAATAATATAAGATGATCATATTTTTGTTCTTACAAGTTGTTTATGTTCTATCTATGTAGTTATATAATTAAAAAATTTGTCTTATTCATCAGCAACTAATTTTGCGAGTTGTTAAAGATTTTAAAACATAGGTCAAAAACCAAGAGAATAAAGAATTAAGTGAATTGGCAAAATTGTACTATCGTTGTAATGACCGGCATTCCAGGGTGTTTTCGCCCAGAACAACCCAGTTATTATAATATTATTTTAATATATTTGGTCGTGATGATGTTTGGTTGTACTTGAACGGGACCAGCCAGTGGGTCCCGAGTACGAGTCGCGAGGCTACATTGGAGGTGTAGCTACACGAGCACGTGAGCACGTGCATCGAGGCATGGAACGAATGATATTTTTATAATATAATAATAAAATAAATACGGTGGCAAGTCTATCGGACCCGGCAAGGTTCGCGTGCCGGCGCGCCTCGGTGCGACGCGAGTCGAGCACGAGTAGAGCTCGACCAGGATTAAGAGAAAAAAAACTAAAACTAAAACTAAAACTTAAAAATTAAAACCCAACCCACCACCCACTAACCAACCCAACCCTCACCCGAACCCGGCCCAAGCCCCAAACCCCAGCTCGACCCTCTCTCTCTTTCTCTCTCTCTCTCT
This sequence comes from Chamaelirium japonicum, assembly GCA_947650365.1. NCBI lineage: Eukaryota > Viridiplantae > Streptophyta > Magnoliopsida > Liliales > Melanthiaceae > Chamaelirium > Chamaelirium japonicum. The sequence goes on along the minus strand of OX393557.1, from coordinate 5,032,272 downwards.
CTCTCTCTCTCTCTCTCTCTCTCTCTCTCTTTCTTTCTCTCTCTCCCTCTCTCAGATCATCCCTCTCTCAGACCTCTCTCACCCTCTCACCCGGGCTCTCTCCTCTTTCTCGGAATCCCTTCTCTCTTTCTCTCTCGAATCTCACCCCCTCTCACCCGATCCTTTCCCCCCAACCAAACCCGATCCGACCCGACCCTCCCCCCAAGGCCGCCGCCCGAGCCGCCCCTCCCCTCTTTCCGAGCCGCGAATCCCGCCGGTCGTCGTCCCCTTATCCCGGTTTTTCACCGAGTAACCGGCTGCCGCCACCTTCCCCTTTTTAAAGCCCAGACCCGACCCCCTCACCGATCCATCATTCTTTCCACCCGAGCTCTCTCTTTTCTCTCTCTCGTGGTGGGGCCCTGCACGCGCGGTGCCGGAGAGCAACCGATCGGAGGAGCCACAGCCTGAGCCAGCAACTCCCCACCGACTAGGTCAGACACCCCTTCGTCTCCCCCTGTTTTCTTTTCTTTGTGCTGTGGATCCGACCTGCTACCGCCCCATCTTGCCTTTTTCCCTTTGTCGCAATCATGGCCGCCGACCCGGTGGCTGGCGACTGTGCAGCCGGCGAGGCCCGACCAGCACAGGCTCCCCTTTTTCTTCTTTTTCTCTCTTTTCCCTTGCCTTTCTGCGATGGTTGTCGGTGGATTGGCTGCCGGCGGCCAGGCAGTAATTGGCCTTCGACCACTCGGCCGCACGAAGACTATCCAATGATCCGATTAGGTTGCGATCCCCTGTGCCCCGCCATCCGACGACCGATTGCCCTTGGCCTGATTATCGACACACCCACACCATGACCCAGTCCGACCCACCTTGTCCGATCGTCGTTCGACGACGCTCGATGTCGTTTGTCGCATCGATCTGACCCCGACGGTTGATCAATCGGGTGATAGCTGGCCCTTGACCCTCATGATGCCCGATCGGACCAATCACCTTTTTGGCTATGGTAGATTGGAGCCGTCAACCCCTTTTTGTACCAGAACGGTTTCGATCGTATCAGGCTATGTAGTCGAACCTCGAGACCACCCGACCTTATCAACATCGGTCGTCCGAACCCCATCGCTAGCAGTGAGTGAAGCTATGCCTTGCGCACTATGGTGCATATCTCGGAACCTCATGTGGAATTAGCAAATAGAATCCTTCGTGATCATGCTTACCTGATGTTGGCAGTACTGTGAACTCGGGAAATTATTCTCTTGTGGTAATGTGGTGTCGATCACACTCAATGATTATAATAAACTATTAATATATATCCCTGTATGCATAAATAATGGTTTAGCAACTCCGTGACCATGGGTATTTTCCTAGGTCGTTGATCTCAATAAGGTGCACACATTATCATGCCCTTGCGTGTTACCGCCCACCGGCCCTGGTGCCAATTTGGCCGACCCCGGAGTTCGACCTGGCAAAGCCGTTAGCGCTAGCTGTTTAGACACCGTGTAGACACCTAGTGATTTTATTTTTGTTCTTTTAGTAGACCACTACGGTCTTTAGCATCGACAATGCCGACTAACCGAGATGATGCCCTTGGAGTGTCGTTTTGCGTGACCGGTAGACCGGCATCCGATGACGCCTAAAATTCTCGACTCGGCCAACTCAGGCCTAACCCTGTTTTATTTAGTAGCGTTGCACACTTTGTGATAGTCTTATTAGTGACGTACAAATGTATGCAAATTACCAGTTCATGACCGGGACGATCCAGCCGCAGGCGAAGCGGAAGGCAGTTGACGGGAGTTTGTGCGTGATCGACAACCAGGTGACATCTACTTCCCTTGCATGCTCTTTAATAGTGGAAAATGAGAATTACTAAGGGTAGGTATCCATAACACTGCATGTGGGTCCCGCCGGACATCGTTGCATGTGGTCAAGTGAACCCCGCCTTGCATGCAGAGTCGCGAGTCCAACGACGCATGCTTAAAAATACTAATAATTAAATAATATTTATCGGGATCCTCCTCATGAGATAGGTGTGGAGACCCTGGCACCCGGTAATACGAGCGAGAGGAATTTATTTTGCTTATTGTGATACATGGGTTGTGAGCACGGTGCGAATCCCGGGATAAAAAGTTAAAGCTATTGTAGTATTATAATTATGCAATATGCTATCCTGTGAAAGGGTTTGGATCTCGTGCGCGCAAGGGCCGTGAACCACCCTGCACGCACAGCTAAAGACCAGTAGGCTAGGGGGTCACGGGCAAGGGTTGTGGTAAAGCCAATAGGAGTAGCCCTCTAGTAGGGATTAGCCTAGCAACTCTGTCCTGGGGTAGTTGAAGCCCCCAAAGTAATGCAAGTGGGGCGGTAGAGCTCCACCGTGAAAGGCTCGATAGTAATGCCCGATCGGGTGCAGGATGAGTAAAATATCCGGGGTTCACTTAGGATAAATGACGGATATTATAATCTTGTTTGTTTTATAATCAAGCATTGTAGAATATCGAATGGGCTGCGTGGTAGATAACCTAGTGACAGTAGGAATTGCATGTGAACATAGATTACTGGTAGGCTTAGGTTAACCTTCTGTAAACTTTGAACTGCTTATGTAATTTAATTTAATTAAATATATTATCTCATATTATTAAAGACTATTAGGATGTCACTAGCCATTAATTTGGCTAATCTCCCAATTTTTCATTGGGGGCTACTCTTTCCCACCAGTAGACTCTCCTGCAGGTCCGGAGGTTCGGGAGTAGCAGTGGGAGGCCGGAGGCAGTTTTAGGGTTACAATCGTATTTTATTTTGGTATGTAGTTTCGTGGTAATGTAATGGATGGATTTTGTATAAAAATCATTTAGTTTAAGATTAGTGTTTTAGTTATTTATTAGTGGCAATGATACAACTGAATTCTTTTGGGTAGGTCTCTCCTCAGGCCACAAGCCTAGAATAGATCACAATGAAATTATAAGTATCTAAATGACCTAATTGACTAGCCCTGTATATAGGACCTCTAGACCAGTGTACTGAGTGTCAGGGAGTGGGTGAGACTCCTAGCTCGCCGTTAGTGGCTCGAGTCCCGTGCTCCCTTAGAGGGATTACTGTCAGCAGGTGGTAGCGTCGATAGGCCACACATGCTGAGAGGATAATCCGGTTGAAGGTCAAGCGTGATCATCTCTCTGAGCATGACAAAATTTTATCTCTACTTTTCTTTAAATAAAAATGTTTTCATGAAAAAAAAATCAAGTTTTAAAATATTCTTTGTTTCTCCCTCCTCTTTCTTCATTTAAGAGAGAATCACAGCCCTGTGAGAAACCCTAATTGGCAGAAATAGCTGACGAAACTCTAAACCCTTTGGGTTTTCTCACCTCACACCCCAGGGATCGATCTTCAGATTTTTGGGGCATAACAATCGTCAAGGAGGGTGGTCTGATACAATCTTAAAGTTTGCTGAATATAAGTTATAAAGAAGTATCGAAGTGATATTGGTTCTATCAATGGAAGGTATCGGCCTATTATATAAAGAAAAATATATAAAAGTTGAATTATAAATTTATAATAATATAAGATGATCATATTTTTGTTCTTACAAGTTGTTTATGTCCTTATTTATGTAGTCATATAATTAACAAAAATTGTCTTCTTCATCAGCAAATAATTTTGCGAGCTGTTAAATATTTTAAAACATAGGTGTATGCGCAAAAAAGGTACGGGTCGGCTTTATTGCACAAAACGAGATTACAATTGTGGCCGGGACCCGGGTTGCTCGGGTGTAGCGAGTCCGGGTTGCGGCGAGTTTTGATCAGGGGATTGTGGGAAAGATCTTCTGGGGGATCCCTTTGATCCGCGTCTCCACGTGGTGTTCGTGCGAGAGCTCTGAAGGGGCTGCCCAGGACAGGGGTTTTACAGGGAGAGGGTTTTGGAGAGGCTAAGGAATGTCCACCGTTGCTTTGTCCCTTCCGTGCTTCGCGCTTTCTCGGCTAGGGGGTTTTCGGCTTCGTTCCTCGGTCTTCGCGTCTTCCTCGTTCCTTGCTTAACCTCGGTGTCCTTGATCGTCGGTTCGCGGCGTCGATCGAGCTTTTGGCGTTGGCTTTGGCTTTGGCTTTTTGGCTTCGGCTTGGCTCCGGCGTGGCTCTGGCTTTTGCTTTGCTTCGGCGTTTGCACTTGGACGTAGCTGGGAGAGACTTGCGATGCTTTCGTTCTTCCGGACTTCACGTCGTATCGGCTAGAACGTGCGGTGCTTTTGCTCGTGGCCGGCGTAGTCGCTTGGCTTTGGCTCTTGCTTTGCTTTGGCGCGGGCTTTACTGGGGCTTTGCTTTGGCTTCTTGCGTTGCTTTAGCTTTGGCGTTTACTCGATCTTCTTCTTCGAACGACGTGGGCTACTTCTCCGGTGCTTCGACGGTTTGCGTGTCAACGGGACTTCTCTTCTTCTCCGGGCTTCTTTGGCGTGATCGGGGTCGAAGAATGCTTTAGAAGATGGTGGGGGTAGCACCGATCTCCGTGCGACGGTTGTAGCGTCGGCTTTTGTTGATGAAGACGACGGGGTAGTGACGCTTCAGATGATCTGTTCCAGCCTTTCTTCTTCGTGGATGGTGCAGATGTTTGTCGAAGACGACGTGGTGATGACGCTTCGCTTCTCTCCTCCGGGCTTTGGGGCTTGATCGGGATCGAGGACTTGTTGGAGACGACGGGGTAGTGCCGCTCCTCTTCTTCTCCGGGCTTTTGGGCTTGATCGGAGTCGAAGCTTGTTGGAGACGACGGGGTAGTGCCGCTCCTCTTCTTCTCCGGGCTTTTGGGCTTGATCGGAGTCGAAGCTTGTTGGAGACGACGGGGTAGTGCCGCTCCTCTTCTTCTCCGGGCTCTTGGGCTTGATCGGAGTCGAAGCTTGTTGGAGACGACGGGGTAGTGCCGCTCCTCTTCTTCTCCGGCCTTTGCTTCTGGCGTCCTCGGAGTCGAAGGGTTCTTCTTCTCCGAGCTTTCTTCTTCGTGAACGGAGTCGAAGGGGCGATCGTCGTGCGCAAGGGTCTTCACGTTGATGAGGACTTTCAGTAAGCCGATCCCTCGGGACAGGCTTGACTGTGCCTCGTGAAGCCTTGGGTCGATGAAGAAGCGTGCTCTCTTCTGCAGAGCTCTGGCGCTTCGTCTTCAATTTCTCGACCATTTTTTCCTTCCCCCACCCCCTCTATTTATAGGCAAAGAGGTGGGGAGAGAGATATGGAAACTTTTTAATTTTAAATCTCTTTTGTATCTCTCTCATAATTACCCGGATTTTATTCATCCATTGATGAAGGGAATAACATTTAATTGTTTTCCTTTTCTGGCGGGTGCAATTATGGCTGGACTTTGCGCACGAAATCGATGGCGATCGGGCGCTTCGTCTTGTGCGTCGGATCGAGGGATCGGCGCAGATCCGCGCGTGTGCAGACGTCATACGCTACCTCCCCCCGCGCATGGCGGTATTTTTTCCTTTTCTTTCTTTTCTTTCCTTTTCTTTTCTTTCCTTTTCTTTTCTTTCCTTTCTTTTCTTTCCTTTTTCTTTTCTTTCTTTTTCTCCCCTTTCCTTGCAGGGCCGGCCGGCCCCCCCCCCCCATGGGGTTCGGGTCCTACTAGGGCCGGCCCCATGTGGCTCGGGTCCTAGTAGGGACCGGCCCCCATGGGGTTCGGACCCTAGTAGGGGCCGGCCCCCCTTGGCGCATGGGGTCCGGGTCCGCATCGGCGCGCGCGAGTCGGGTTTGAATCCATGTCGGTGCGCGCGAGTTGGGTCCGTGTGTCGGGTTTGCATCCGCGTTGGCACACGTGAGTCGGGTTCGGGTCCGACGAAATTCGTGTGTCTACAAATGCCCCCTCAAGGACGGGTGCGTCGGTGAGAGCGTGTCGGGTTTGGACACGTAGGAATCGTAGAGCGCTTGTCCTTGATTCCTTTTGTGGGCGGGGTTGGAGGTCTATTTAAGGACCCCTACCCCTTCTTCCGTCATTGCGTTTCTCTGCGAAGGTTCCGCCGGCTTCTGAAGATCTGAAGAGAGCTGCCTGGGGTTGCACGAGACTTGCTCCGTCTTCCCGGTGTCGCCTTTTTCGTCGGTCTTGTGCTTCTGCGCGACGGTTCTGCCGGCTTCTGAAGATCTGAAGAGAGCTGCCTGGGGTTGCACGAGACTTGCTCCGTCTTCCCGGTGTCGCCTTTTTTCGTCGGTCTTGTGCTTCTGCGCGACGGTTCTGCCGGCTTCTGAAGACCGCCGTCGGAAGAGAGCTGCCTGGGGTTGCACGCGACTTGCTCCGTCTTCCCGGTGTCGCCTCTTTCGTCGGCGGCGATGGTGCGCGATTTCGCGGTCGTTGCGAAGGCGGGTTCGAAGCGACGATGCGACGAGGCTCGAGGCGGGGAGGATGGAGGAGCGCGGCTGAGGTGCGGGTCGCCTTCGCCGCCTCTCTCTTCCTCCTTCTTCTTCTTCTTCTTCTTTTCTTTTTCTTTTCTTTTCCTTTTTTTTTTTTTTTTTCTTTTTCTTTTCTTTTTCTTCCTTCTTCTTCTTCGGTTCGGTTCCGGGCTGCATGGGCAGCAGCGGCAGCGGCGGCGCGCGGGGCTGCAGCATGCGGGGCGGCGCGCGGGGCGGCGCGCGGGGCGGCGTGCGGGGCTGCAGCACGCGGGGCGACGCGCGGGACTGCAGCACGCGGGGCCGGCCGTGTCGGGTTCGGGGCCGAGAAGGGCGGCGGCCGGGCCGGCGTGGGGGCCGGCCGTGTCGGGTTCGGGGCCGAGAAGGGCGGCGGCCGGGCCGGGTTTGAGGCCGAGAAGGGCGGCGGCCGGGTCGCAGGCAAAGAAGAAGGAGGAGAAGGGGGGTGCGGGTCCCCCCCTCCCTCTTTGCTGTTGGCCCTCAATTGGAAGGGGGCGGTGGTCCCCCCCTTTTTTTTTTTTTTTTTTTTTTTTTTTTTTTTTTTTTTTTTTGCGCTTGTCTTGACTTGCCTCCTTTCATGGTCCTCCAGGGCCCGCGTCTTCGAGAGTTTGACTTCCTTGGGCTGGATAGACGAGGATTTCTTCGACGGGAGGAGATGCCTTTGCTTTCCTTTCACTCGTGTGCGCCGTCACCGCAGCTCAAGGCGGGAAGACCTTCTGTCGTTGCTCCGTGTCTTTGTGCACGAGCGCATCACGGAAGATGGAGTCGCGGATGCGACTTGCGGGATGCTGAAATTAAGCGAGAAGATCCACACTGACGAAGGGATCTCCATGAAGCTTCTGCGGCCGAGTTTGAGTCTTCCGTTCCATCATTGCGGTGAAGAGTTCGTGCCTACGCCAGTTGTTGCCTCGAAGATATGTGCTAGGCTGACCCGATGGGGCCCCGATTCTTGGCCTCGGGGCGACGTCCAGTACCTTTGCGGCTTTCGCGAGTGGATGGACGAGCTCTACGAGGTCTTTGGCGCGGAACCTGAGATGAACTTATTGGCCAAATTTCTAGCGCCGGCTCGTCGGGAGTACAGTCGTCCTGAGGGGATGTACCGTGCGCTTTGTGAGCTTTGGTGTCCGGAGACTAACACCTTCCTTACTGGGGCGGGGGAGATAGGCATCTCGCTTCGTGATGTCCATATCGTTTCGGGGTGCCCCGAGGTACGGAACTACTACCAAGAGGAGGTGCCTGCCTTGAAGGATCTGCTGGACAGCAGCTACGCTCCGAGTTCTTGCCTCCTTCTGTTCAAGGCATATGCTATCATTGCGGCGAGGGACCAATCAGATCGAGTGCGTCCTTCTTCTTGGGTCGATTTTTGGTTCAGAGGCGAGTATAGAGCTCCAGCGCCCTCAGCTCACCCGATGTGGAAGATCGCTCAGATGCAGAGACCTCCGCTTCGCTCCTTCGTGAGGCCTATCGATTCCTTGGCTCGAGAGAAGCACTCAATGGAGGGGAAGCAGTGCCCCTGGGAACTCCTTGGCCTGAAACGGGACAGCGAGGAGTGGCGATCGGTTTACCGAGCCGCCGGGCTGGTCATCTTTCTTTGCCGGTTCGTGCTTCCGTGTTCTGGGGAGGCCATTCGTCCGGGGACCTTCCTTGCTGCTTCCAGGATGGAGAGGGGCGAGCTCTTCAATCTAGCCCCAGCCATACTATGCGCCTTGTATCGGGCTCTCAGCGGGACTTACTGGGACTTGTCTGGCTCAGATAAGGCCAAGGAGGAGCTCGGCCGGTCGGCTGCTTTCGGACCCTTGCATTATTTGTATGGTTGGATAGCTTTGCATTTCCCGAAGGGGATCTTTGCCAGGCGCGGGCATCCAGCCGAGTTACCTTTCCTCCCAGGGGTAGGAGGGATTTTGAACGCCTTTATCAGTTGGGAGCGTCCGAAAGAGTGTGCTCGTACCCTTTTGAGGAGGATGGGGAGCGTCGATTTTGAATTTCTGTCGGAGCATTCGGTGCTGCCTTTGGAGAGGTCGACCGTGTATGACAACGACGGGCTCCCGGACAGTCTTTACTGGAACATGGTCAGCTGCCGCCCTGGCTACTTAGTCTGGCGCAAAGGAGATGTGGTGGAGGTGGAGCAGTACTCCCCCCATCGCTTTGCCCGTCAGCAGGGTTTTCGACAGGAAGTCCCTGGCACGCCTCAGCAGCTGCAGGGGCGTTTCAGTCCGCAGGAGGGTTACCGTCTGTGGGCTTCCCTCTACGCTCGCTTTACTGGTAGTAGTTTCTTCCCTGGGGCCAAATCCGGGCTTCGGGACGCCGCCACCCCGGAATACTGCCAGTGGGTTAAAGGGCGAGTTTCCCCTTTACTTGCGAGTTTTCCAGTCGACGTCTTGGTGAGTAGCGGGTTCAGGAATTTCTGCTTTGATCATTCTGCGGGAGTAGAGGACCGCCGCCTCCAACTGGGACTTCGGCGGGCGCAGAGGAGCGGTAGTCGTCTTTCCAGCGCTCGTTGTGTCCCCTCTTCCGTTCCGGTGCTGGATGTCGAGCTTACTAGTGCCCCTGGGGTATTCTGTTTCCCGAAGGCCGAAGTTGAGGGTGCCCCTCCCAAGAGAAGAAAAATGTGCATTCCTCGCGGGATGGTCCCGAGAGTCCCTTGTCTGACGGAGGATGCCGAGGAGCCTGGACTTCTGAAAGATGAAGTGATTCCTCCGTCCCGGACCGCTTCGTCCGACCACACAGGTATGGAGCTCTCTTCATTTATTTGCCCTCTACGTTCAGGAAGTTTTATCACGCTGAGCACCGTTTCTTTCTTTTGACCAGATTCTGTTATAGTGCTAGAGCGCGGAGCGAGCTCTTCAAAGGCGCCTCTTGGGCGTTCGTCCACCGGTACCGCGCAGGTAGTGCCCGAACCCTGCGGGTTAGATATCCCTCCGGATGATCTAGATTTCCTCGGACTTTGCGGGGAGAACTTCCCTAGGGGCGACATTAACCTGGACGACATCGATGTCGATGCCTTGTCTTTTGGCGAGGAGGCTGAAGTCTCGAGCGTCGACAAGCGGCGTTCCCCGATGACTGTGCCCTCGTGTCCTTTGGTGGAGACGGTTGTTGCAGCGGTAGCGGCGGTTTCCCCAGTTCCGCCACCCTTGTTGGCGCAGGCGGCTCCTGTTGCGGCTGCAGCGGCAGCGGAGGTTCCTCCGGTTCCACCGCCCTTGTTGGCGCAGGCGGCTCCTGTGGCAGCTGCAGCGGCAGGGAGGGTCTTGCCTACCTACTCCGAGGCGCCTCGCCCGGATTTGAGGCCAAGGAGCAAAGTCTCAGAGTTTCTTCTTGCGAGCTGTCGGCAGTACATCAAGTCGACGTTGGAGCCTTTCCGTACTGCCGGCCTTGGCGCCCTCCAGGACTGGTGGTCGACGGACGGTGCAGAGTTTTGCTCGAGCCTGGCAGAGTTCAAAGTTGACAGCTCCCTTTTCGCCACTCAGATGGACCAGCTTGTGACCGAGAGCGAGGCTTATCGATCCCGGCGGGCTTTGCTGGAGGGGAGCTCCCCTTCTGAGCTGGAGGCCGCTGAGGCGAGTCTAAGTCAGTCCGGGCATCAACTTGCGGAGGCTACGTCCAGCCTGTCGAAGGCCCAGAGGAAGGTGGAATCTGCGCGCGCCTCACTTCGGAAGGCGGAGTCCCGTTTGGAGCGGGCTGAGGCTGCGGAGAGCACTTTGAAGGCGAGTCATCTGAGGCAGCAGTCGGACTTGGCAACCCGTCGCGAGCTTCTGGTCGCTCGTCCCGTGGAGCTTCAGAGAGTGGAGGCAACTAGGGAGGAGCTGCTGCGTCGTCTTCGAGCTCTGGACACCTTCTTTTAGTTATTCCTTGTTCCATTGTGGCTTCCTTTTCGGGACTCATGCCATGTACTGTCTTCGCTTTATTAATAATATCACTTTGTTTCGCCACATCCTTTTCATGGAATTTTGTTGTCTTTTTCTTTTGGTCGGACTGAACCTGAAGTAACTTCTCAGGCTGCCTACGTACCCCCCTAAGGGGGATCAAGTCACACGTAGTTCATTTTTTTTTTTTTTTTTTTTTTTTTTTTTTTTTTTTTTTGGACAAGGGGTGTGGCCTTGCTTTAGGCATAGTACCTTTTGAGGTACTTGCCGTTGATAGGGCCGAGTGTCAGCCCTTCTGGCGTGGTGAGGAGATAAGCACCGTTGGAATAGACTTCCTTAACGGAATGCGGGCCATCCCATTTGGCATCAAATTTCTTCCCTCCTCGATGCGAGAGAATGATGGGGCGTTTGACCGCCAGCACCAGTTCTCCTATCTGGAATGATCGAGGACGAATCTTCTTGTTGAAGGCGCGAGAGAGCCTGGCCTGATAACATTCCAGACGCTGTTGAGCTTCGAGGCGTCTTTCATCCAGTGCTTCCAATTCTGCTAGGCGGAGCTGGGCGTTGTCATCGCTGGTGAGGCCTTCCTGGACCGCTATCCTGAGTGACGGGATCTGGAGTTCGAGCGGAAGAACGGCTTCCACGCCGTAGACGAGGGAATACGGCGTTGCTTGTGTCGGCGTGCGGAAGGATGTTCGGTAAGCCCATAGTGCTTCGCCCATGCGTTCGTGCCAATCTTTCTTTGTCTTCGAGACGGTTTTCTCCAGCAGCTTGCACAGAGTCTTGTTGAAGGCTTCTGCTAGTCCGTTGGCCGGAGCGTTGTACATTGTCGAACAATTCTGCTTAATGTTGTACAATGCGCAGAACTGGCTGACGGCAGCATTCTTGAACTGCTTCCCGTTATCTGTTACGATGTAGCGGGGGACTCCATAGCGGAAGATGATGTCATTCTGGATAAAGCTGATGACGGAGTACTTTGTAACTTCCCTCAACGGTATCGCTTCAGCCCACTTGGAGAAGTAGTCCGTTGCCGCCAAGATGTAGAGATGTTGCTTGGATGACTTGGGCAGAGGACCGACGATGTCAAGACCCCGTCCGTCGAAGGGCCAAGACGCGATTGTTGGGTGCAAAGGCTCCGGAGGTTGACGAATGTAGTCCCCGTGCATTTGGCAAGCTTGACATTTTCTCGCGTACTCCAAGCTGTCTTTGATCATGGTAGGCCAGTAGTATCCCATCCTTCTGACGCGGAAGTGAAGCTTCGGACCGGACTGGTGTGATCCACAGATTCCAGCGTGTACTTCTTCGAGCGCGGCTTCCGCTTCCTCTTTTGCGAGGCACCTCAGGAGTGTGCCGTCATAGCTTCGTCGGTACAGTTCGCCGTTGAAGTGGTAGAACCTTAGAGATCGTCGACGGATGTCACTTTTGCGCTTCGGATCTTCGGGGAGTTTACCATGAACAAGGTACTCCACAAACGGTTGCCTCCAGTCTTGTTCTTTAATCTCGAGGACATGCACCGCGTTGGTTTGAACTGGTACCTCGGGCGGACCCTCTTTTTCGATGACCACGAATCTCCTGCAGACGGGGACGACGAGTGAACGCTCATCTGGGAACGGGAGTGTAGCCGCCAGATTCGCGAGTGCGTCAGCCTGCTGGTTGAGGTTTCTGGAAACGTGTTGGATGGAAACAGCCTTGAGTTTTTCGAGGAGCTTCACGGCTCGCGCATGCAACGGTACCAGGTCTTCTTTATTGACTTCGTATGCCCCCAGGACTTGCTGGATCACGAGTTGAGAGTCGCCAAAGATCTCTAGTCCTTGAAGGTTCATTTCGTCGGCTAGTTCGAGACCAATGAGTAGGGCTTGATATTCTGCCACGTTGTTGGAACATGCTTCCAAGAGCAGGAATGAGAAGGGGAGTATTTCGTTGTCCGGAGTGACAAAGATGACTCCGGCTCCCGCTATGTCTTGCCTAGCTGCGCCGTCGAAGAACATTTTCCAGGATGGGGCGATGTCAACAGAGAATACTTCTTCATCTGGGAGATCTTCTGATAACTCCCATTCTGCCGGGAGAGGATATTCTGCGAGGAAGTCCGCGAGGGCCTGTCCTTTAACCGCTTTCTGTGGCACGAAGGTGATGTCGAATTCAAGTAGCAGCAGGGCCCACTTGGCTAGGCGTCCGGAAAGCACTGGTCTCGACATGATATATTTGAGTGGGTCAGCCTTCGAGACGAGTCTGATGGTGTGAGCAAGCATGTAGTGTCGCAGCTTTTTCGTGGCGAAGATGAGCGCTAAGCAGACCTTCTCGATTGGGGAGTAATTCAGCTCTGCGCCGACGAGAGTGCGACTTAAGTAGTAGCAAGCTGTCTCTACGCCAAGTTCATTGTTCTGGGCCAGGAGTGCCCCCAAGGATTGTTCCTGGGCGGCGATGTAGAGGATGAGAGGCCTTCCTTGAACCGGTGCTGATAGGACTGGCGGCTTCAGTAGATATGCTTTGATGTTTTGGAGTGCTTCTTGGCACGCTTCATCCCATGTGAACGGCGCTCCTTTCTTCATGAGGCGACTAAAAGGGTGGCACTTTCCAGCCAGGTTGGCGATGAATCTCCGGATATACGCCAAGTGTCCCTGGAGGCCTCTGAGGTCTCGCACTGTCTTTGGTACGGGCATGTTGACGATAGCATCAATTTTGGATTGATCTATCTCAATGCCACGATGTCGGACGACGAAGCCGAGGAATTTGCCCGAGGAGACTCCGAACGCGCACTTGAGCGGATTCATGCGGAGTTGGTACCTTCGAAGTCGTCTGAAGATTAGCTCAAGATCTTGTAGATGTGCCGATTTCTTCTTGGATTTCACCACGAGGTCGTCGACATAACACTCCACGTTTTGATGAAGAATGTCGTCAAAGATCTTCTGCATAGCTCGCTGGTAGGTGGCTCCCGCGTTCTTCAAGCCGAACGGCATTACCTTGTAGCAGTAGATTCCTTTCGGTGTGCGGAACGCCGTGAGCTCCTCGTCCTTGGGTGCCATCCGAATCTGGTTGTAGCCCGATGATCCATCCATGAAAGTGAGCACCTCGTGACCAGTCGTCGCATCAACCATTAGCTCCGTGATTGGCAAGGGGAAGTCGTCCTTTGGACATGCGTTATTCAAGTCTCTGAAGTCCACGCACACTCGGATTTGGCCGTTCTTCTTTTTGACGGGGACGATGCTAGAGATCCATGTCGGGTACTTGACCTCTCGAATGAAGCCGGCTTCGATCAATTTGTTGACTTCGCCTTCTATTTGGGGTACCAGTTCTGGCCGGTAGCGTCTTTGTCCTTGCTTGATAGCGCTGGCTCCGTGTTTGACGCTGAGCTGGTGCACTGCGATTTTTGGATCGAGGCCCGGCATCTCCTTGTAGGACCATGCGAAGACGTCTCTGTACTCTCTAAGCAGTTTGGTGTATGCTGCTTCCTCCTCAGGGGTCAAGAGTGTGCTGACGAATGTAGGCCGAGGCTCCGTCTCCGTGCCCAAGTTGATTTCCTTCAAGTCATCAACGGTGGACTGCCCCCCTTCTTCGAGGACTGGCGGGGCGTCGGGCAACTCGTCGTCCGAAGTAGAAGTGTCACCGTTGCCGGGATCCGTAATGGAGATATGATGGACGGCAGCCATGGGTGGGTGGGTGGGTGTTGAGACGAAGTCCTCGATAGGCATTTCCAGGCGATCGAACACTGACTTCTTCTTTGAATGTTTGACTGGCCCGAGCCTCTCGAACACGGATGTGCGTTTTTGATTCGACCAGTCTTTACCGCCTCTGGTTTGCTTCCGGAACAAGGCTTGGCATCGAGCCCGTCGTCGTCTTCTCCTGCTGTCTGGATGGCTGAGTTAGGTAGAGAGTGCATCGGAGATTGTCGATCCTTCAGCTGCTTCATCTACTATCCTCGCCTCGATGTAGTTCGAGGTGAAGGTCTTCTTTGCTGCTGTTCTGATGACCAACGGAGCTTGACTGGAGCCGATGCCTCGACGGTTCGGGGGAATTTGCTCTCCGTTTTGAAATAGCCGAGCTTGAGTTCTTGTCATCCCATGCGGAGTTGCTGCTGGTGGGAGTGTGCCCATGGCGCTTTCCTCGTTATAGCCAGCTCTAAACAGCAATTTGGCAGCATTTTGCCCCCAACTCCCTTCCGGTTTGAATCCGAGTGGCTCGAGGTCTGCTGATTCGACAGGTTCGCTCGGGTTCGGAGCTTGGGTCAGACTAGGTAGTGGCACCGTCATTTCTTGCAAAGTGATGACATTGGCCTGAGATAACGTTGGGGCCAGCTTCCTTGTCGGAGTAGAAGGCGATCGCTCGGATTTGCGGAGCCATTGAGGCGCGAGACGTAGGACCGGCACCGTTCGGATCGGCAACGGGGTATGTTGCGTTGCTCTTGGCTCGAAGCTGATGCGCATCCTTTGTCCAGGTTTCGGCGTTCCTTGGACCTTGGGTCTCGCCTCGTCAGAAGGTGGCACTGGATTCCCGGGAAGAGGAGTCTATTCCTTATTTACTTCTTCAATCTTTTGAGCTCGAGGGGTTTTAGCCGGCAGAACTTCCGCGACCAGGCCCTTTGCTTGGTAGAATTTAGCGTCGGCCAGGTGTGCCTCGGCCTCGTTGAATGGCTTGTCGTCCGCAACTATGCACCTCTCCACGCCTTCTTCGTAGTACTTGAGGCATTGATGCCAGGTGGATACTATGATGCCGTTCTCGTGCAGCCATGGTCTTCCTAGCAGGAGACGATATGATGTCCGGCAGTCGATGATGTGGAAGAGGACCGTCGTATCTAGCGGGCCGATGGAAAGCTTCAGACGAATGATTCCAACGGTGGACTGTCCGCCTTGGTTGAAGCCTTGAATGACCAACTGACTTGGTGAGAGCTGGTCGTTGGTAATGCCGAGTTGACGCATTGTCTGGATGGGCATGATATTGACGGCGGAGCCACAGTCCAACAGGATTCGGTTCACTGGCTTCTCCTTGATGTATCCCGAAACGTAGAGAGGCCGGTTGTGCAATCGCGTCCCGAGTTGCAGGTCCTCGTCTGAAAAGGTTATCGTTGCATCACACGAGGCTACAGCTCTGCCCTTCTGGTCATCCTTCCTTTTTCTCTTGTAGCTATCTGGATCGGCCAAGGCCGCCGCCATTGCCAGGCGAGCCTTCTTCGGAAGATGCAAAGCCTCTACGAGCGGCATGTGCAAGATTGCTTCGTCGTGAGCGGCGGTGCCCCCATCGTTGGAGTCGTCCCCCTCATCGGCGGAGTCGCCTTCTTCAGAAGTTTCGCTTTCATTATTTCCTTCCGACGCCTCATGGACTTCGACCATGCAACAAGATACCTTGATGTGTTGGTCCGCTGGGAGGAAGTGATCCGGGAAGAACTCTTGCAAAGTTGTCGGCTCTGGAAGACTCTGCTGAAGGATATCGTCTCGGCTCGCTGGCGGTACTTTGAACGCCTTCCTTCCTGGAGTCTTGCTTTTCTTCTTGTAGGTCTTCCGCTTGGTGAATCCCCTCATCACACGGTCTTGCTTGAGCTTCTTTTCTTGCCAAGGCTTTCGCCGCCGCGGTAGCATGACCCATGCTTCTTCGTCGGTGGATTCCCCTTCGCTAGGATGATGGTCGACAGCAGCAACTGGTTTCTTTGATGACACTTGTTCTTCTGGAGGCTCTACTGGCTCGTCTTCCGATCCCCAGCCGGTGGGCTTGATTTCGTTGATTGGAACGGATGGAGGCCTTGAGTAGAGGACGTAATAATCGAACTTCCCCGAAGGCTGGCCCAGCAGACCGACTTCCGGATCTCCCTGCTCGTATCTTTCTCGAAGAGCGCGTTGGGACATAGCTTGACTGGAAGGGACTTGCTCTTCTCGAGGTTCCACTGGCTCTTCTCCCGATCCCCAGCCGGTGGGCTTGATTTCTTCGATTGGAACGGATGGGGGCCTTGAGTAGAGGACGTAATAGTCAAACTTCCCCGACGGCTGGCCCAGCAGACCGACTTCTGGGTCTCCTTGCTCGTATCTCCTTTGGAGCGCTCGTTGGGATGCAGTATTGCCTGGAAGAGGTGCTGGCGCGAGCAATGATTGCCCCCAGGGCAGCAGTGTTTCTTCCTCGGAGAACGCAGGAGTACGTTGACGTCGCTTCGAGATTTTCGGCTGGGACGTTGACTTAGCTATTGGAGCTTGACGGTTGATGCGCAATTTGGGCATGCTTCGCCGAGCAGCAACTAGTATCGGCGAGAAGGAGCCGAAGGTGATGGACGTCATGTTGGCCGTAGCAACCTCCCCGGAGTCGATCTCTATCTTCCCTTGCTTGGCGAGTGCCATGATTCTTTCCTTGAAGACGAAGCATCTTTCGATGGGATGACTCACCACCCGGTGGTATTTGCAGAAGAGAGGGTCGTCGACGCGATGCATCTGCTCGGGCCTCTTTGAAGGAGGTAATTCTATCATCTTCTCTTGCAGCAGTTGGTCGAACATGGAGGAGACTTCCGAGTCTGGGAAAGGGTACTCTTTGGCTTCGAGCTCCTCGAGAGTCATCCTTTGTCTTAGCGGCGGAGGCGGTGGTATGGCGACTCCCTTCTTCTGATCTGGCTTGCCACCGATCTTGAGCGGCTTGGAGGTCGAAGCGACGTCAGCAACATTGACTTGTTTCAGTTTCGTTGCCGGTGGCTTGTCCTTCTTCTCTATCTTCAAGAAGTCCTTGTTCTTCAAGTCCCCGCGGTTTGCTAGGCTGAGTTCCATGTCATGAGCCCGAGTCGCGAGTTCTTCGAAAGACCGAGGCTTGATACCCTTGAGGATGTAGAGCAGACCCCAGTGCATGCCTTGGGTGCACATCTCGATAGCCGAGTCTTCAGACAAGCGGTCTCGTGAATTCAGCGCGAGGTTCCTCCACCTGTCGATGTAGTCGATCACTGGCTCGTCTTTCCTTTGCTTGACAGCGGTGAGTTCGATCATACTGACTGTGCGTCTGGTGCTGTAGAAGCGATTGAGGAACTCCCTCTCCATCTGATCCCAGCTGTCAATGGTTCCTGCAGGAAGATCAACGTACCAGTCGAACGCGTTGCCTTTGAGGGTGCGGACGAATTGCTTCACCATCTCGTCGCCATATGTGCCGGCATTATTGCAGGTCTCGATGAAGTGGGCAACGTGCTGTCTCGGATTTCCCTTTCCGTCGAAGTGCTGAAACTTTGGCGGCTGGAATCCGACTGGGAAGCGTAACTGCTGGATCCTCGTAGTGTAGGGCTTCGAGTATGCCGCCGTGATCGGAGGAAGGCCACTGCCGTGAGAACGCATCATGTCGGCTATCAACGCTTGGACTTGCTGAGCATTCATCGTTGCCGTTGTCGGAGGTTGTGTGGCCACCGAGGCTGGCGTTGGGGAGACGACTTCCAATGGGACGGGAGCCGAGGAGAGCGCTGGAGTAACTGCTTGAATCGTCGGAGCAACCTCTGCAGGAGCGGGAGTTGAAGACGGAACTGGAGCGGCTACTGGAGAAGCGACGGGTTGGCCGACTGCTGCAGCGTCCTTTGCGCTTAGCTTTTGGAGCAGAGTGTTGATGTGACGATCCTTCTCCTCCATCAGCCGAGTAATTTGCGCCATATGCTCGCTCATCTGCATGACTTGGAGCTGAAGAGCGGACGGAGGGTGGTGACGGAGAACGTCTCGGTGTTGCATGTTCGCATCCTCGCCGTCATCATCGGAGACGTAGTTACGCCGACTTGCTTCTGGTTGATGATTGATGTTTGCCCCCTGCAGAGGAGGTGTAGCGTCTGCTGGAGAACCCGAACGGGTTCGGGGTTGGGGCTGGTCCTCCCCAAACTTCTGGACATGGGCTCCAGGATCGAGGCTCGTTTCTTCATGCACCAGGGCCTCGTCGGCGCTTTGGCGAGCATCTTCGATAGTAGCTTCTGGCACGAAGATGTCCGCAAGAGTCCGTGTACGCCGAGTGTAGACGCGCACCATTGGAGGAGCATCACCCTCCGGATTTACTGGATCACCGTGGCGGAGTAGAGGAGACTCGGCGATTGGTGAGAGGCTTGGAGCAAACGCATCGTTGTTTGTTCCGGCCATTGCGAACTTCAAGCAGCTTCTTCAACCGTACGGGTGAAAGGAGAAGAGGTCCCACCGGGCGTGCCAGAAATCTGTATGCGCAAAAAAGGTACGGGTCGGCTTTATTGCACAAAACGAGATTACAATTGTGGCCGGGACCCGGGTTGCTCGGGTGTAGCGAGTCCGGGTTGCGGCGAGTTTTGATCAGGGGATTGTGGGAAAGATCTTCTGGGGGATCCCTTTGATCCGCGTCTCCACGTGGTGTTCGTGCGAGAGCTCTGAAGGGGCTGCCCAGGACAGGGGTTTTACAGGGAGAGGGTTTTGGAGAGGCTAAGGAATGTCCACCGTTGCTTTGTCCCTTTCGTGCTTCGCGCTTTCTCGGCTAGGGGGTTTTCGGCTTCGTTCCTCGGTCTTCGCGTCTTCCTCGTTCCTTGCTTAACCTCGGTGTCCTTGATCGTCGGTTCGCGGCGTCGATCGAGCTTTTGGCGTTGGCTTTGGCTTTGGCTTTTTGGCTTCGGCTTGGCTCCGGCGTGGCTCTGGCTTTTGCTTTGCTTCGGCGCTTGCACTTGGACGTAGCTGGGAGAGACTTGCGATGCTTTCGTTCTTCCGGACTTCGCGTCGTATCGGCTAGAACGTGCGGTGCTTTTGCTCGTGGCCGGCGTAGTCGCTTGGCTTTGGCTCTTGCTTTGCTTTGGCGCGGGCTTTACTGGGGCTTTGCTTTGGCTTCTTGCGTTGCTTTAGCTTTGGCGTTTACTCGATCTTCTTCTTCGAACGACGTGGGCTACTTCTCCGGTGCTTCGACGGTTTGCGTGTCAACGGGACTTCTCTTCTTCTCCGGGCTTCTTTGGCGTGATCGGGGTCGAAGAATGCTTTAGAAGATGGTGGGGGTAGCACCGATCTCCGTGCGACGGTTGTAGCGTCGGCTTTTGTTGATGAAGACGACGGGGTAGTGACGCTTCAGATGATCTGTTCCAGCCTTTCTTCTTCGTGGATGGTGCAGATGTTTGTCGAAGACGACGTGGTGATGACGCTTCGCTTCTCTCCTCCGGGCTTTGGGGCTTGATCGGGATCGAGGACTTGTTGGAGACGACGGGGTAGTGCCGCTCCTCTTCTTCTCCGGGCTTTTGGGCTTGATCGGAGTCGAAGCTTGTTGGAGACGACGGGGTAGTGCCGCTCCTCTTCTTCTCCGGGCTTTTGGGCTTGATCGGAGTCGAAGCTTGTTGGAGACGACGGGGTAGTGCCGCTCCTCTTCTTCTCCGGGCTCTTGGGCTTGATCGGAGTCGAAGCTTGTTGGAGACGACGGGGTAGTGCCGCTCCTCTTCTTCTCCGGCCTTTGCTTCTGGCGTCCTCGGAGTCGAAGGGTTCTTCTTCTCCGAGCTTTCTTCTTCGTGAACGGAGTCGAAGGGGCGATCGTCGTGCGCAAGGGTCTTCACGTTGATGAGGACTTTCAGTAAGCCGATCCCTCGGGACAGGCTTGACTGTGCCTCGTGAAGCCTTGGGTCGATGAAGAAGCGTGCTCTCTTCTGCAGAGCTCTGGCGCTTCGTCTTCAATTTCTCGACCATTTTTTCCTTCCCCCACCCCCTCTATTTATAGGCAAAGAGGTGGGGAGAGAGATATGGAAACTTTTTAATTTTAAATCTCTTTTGTATCTCTCTCATAATTACCCGGATTTTATTCATCCATTGATGAAGGGAATAACATTTAATTGTTTTCCTTTTCTGGCGGGTGCAATTATGGCTGGACTTTGCGCACGAAATCGATGGCGATCGGGCGCTTCGTCTTGTGCATCGGATCGAGGGATCGGCGCAGATCCGCGCGTGTGCAGACGTCATACGCTACCTCCCCCCGCGCATGGCGGTATTTTTTCCTTTTCTTTCTTTTCTTTCCTTTTCTTTTCTTTCCTTTTCTTTTCTTTCCTTTCTTTTCTTTCCTTTTTCTTTTCTTTCTTTTTCTCCCCTTTCCTTGCAGGGCCGGCCGGCCCCCCCCCCCCCCCATGGGGTTCGGGTCCTACTAGGGCCGGCCCCATGTGGCTCGGGTCCTAGTAGGGACCGGCCCCCATGGGGTTCGGACCCTAGTAGGGGCCGGCCCCCCTTGGCGCATGGGGTCCGGGTCCGCATCGGCGCGCGCGAGTCGGGTTTGAATCCATGTCGGTGCGCGCGAGTTGGGTCCGTGTGTCGGGTTTGCATCCGCGTTGGCACACGTGAGTCGGGTTCGGGTCCGACGAAATTCGTGTGTCTACAATAGGTCAAATACCAAGATAACAAAGAATTAAGTGAATTGGCAAACTTGTACATCGTCAAGGAGGGTAGTCTGATACAATCTTAAAGTTTGCTAACTTATATGATAAAGTTAAAGATAAAACGATAAAATTTTACGACTCTGGGATTGATTGTTGGAATTAAATCCTATTATCAGCGTTGCAGCGGAAGCAAAAGATAGATCCGAAGATCTCATGGTGTATGTTTCATTATAATTAATTTTATAAAACAATCTACATACAAATCTATGATCTTAGTATATGTGCGGACATCCTAGAGGCATACTACGATCTACGGAAGACATGCATGTATCTAGTTAGGTGTTTAGAATCATCATACCTTGTGGACCTATGATCCGAAGAGAATTGAACGATGATGAACCGCATGGGAATCGCAAGGGAAGCTGTCGGATGACATCTTGTCCTTTACGAAGGGAGTAATCCTCAAAGTCCTATCTCTTAGTGCAAGGACTATGAGCCAAGGGAGGAATTCATTGCGAAGACGATGGCGAGCCACGAGATCTCCTCCTTCTCTTTCTCTCTTCTTCCTTCTCCTTCCTTCCTCCTTCTTCTTCCTCTTTCTTCCTTGGCCAAAACCACAAAGAGGGAGAGAGGGAGAGGGGTTCGGGTTTTCTAAAGAAGGGAGAGCTTGGGTCGGCCCCTCTCTCTCTATTCCTCATATAGGGTTGGTCCCCAACTGCTCTATGCAAGCTAGGGCCGGCCCCAAGGGGATTACGATAAGGGGGTCGGTTTTAGGGTTTCAGCATGCCTATCGTGAAGCCTGGACGAAGACGCCCTTCACAAAAAGTGAAACACTATAAGAGAAATTGAGTGAGGTGCGCTACTCGGAATCAAATTCCGTCAGCGCCTATGAGCTCCTAGAATTATTCCGTTTATTTTAAGATCCATATTCAATATGTTCTGAGCCGTATTTCAGTATTTATCAAAATACTCTTATGACCTCTAACACATGTGAATTAGCTTTTTAGGCTCTGGGCTTGCGCTCCATCGCGCTACTTCGCATCCAACATATCCAAATAGGTCGAGGAACAATTCTTATACGCAACGACATGGTGAACCTTCAGTGTTCAAGATCTCTAGCGCTAATCGGATCCCTAATTAACTATTCCGGTGACACACCGAAAGTTTCGTTAATCAGTTCTAATCCGATTAACCCGCGTAGCCACTCAGAGTGCGACGCGAGTTGAACTCTAGGGATCCTAAACTTATGTTACTCCCTCATAACCCTTTTCTCTACTATACTCTGATAATCCTTAATCCCTCTTATTACTGGTGCCATGGTTCGACTCGGGCGATGGGGAGCACCGTTAGATCCCAATCGATCATCTGACTAGGATTTGATGATTTGTCATTTATAACACCACACACCTTCCAGTGCTATGCCTAGCATCCGGAACATCGTCAGTCATATTGACAACCACCAGGCCTGGGTTAACTGTGTGGACAGATTGACTCATCAAAACGCACCCATCCAACACTGGACGTCGGATAACCTATAGGGATTGCATGTCACTCAAGCGCCAGTCGGGTAACCCAACGTACCGTGATATTGGACTATGGAAGGTCTGCACACGTTGGTACATCAAAGCACTACACAACTGGTTTGCTCAGTGTACATGGTCCCTCAGGGTTAAGGACGGATTATTTATAGTAGTAAGACGGTTTATGCACCAATGTATGAATCACTGAACTATGCACCGTCTTGGTTCCTATTCAACATGATCATCGTGCTTGGTCAAGTGAATGAGAATTCCACGTTCTTGTGGTGGAGACTTCACCACATCCTCTACCTGCCAACAGCTTATTCTCGGTGAAGCGACCGATATCACCAAAGCTGTGAACTAGTTCTAGGTCTACACAGAACTGGTCCACTGGGTCTCCCAAGCATGGATCCACCATGCGACTTAGTAGCCTACTGTGTTCCCTAGGGTCCTTTATTATATATGTATTAACATATACCAAAGTAGTATTCTAATTAGAGCAATAACTAAAGACATCTTTATTAATGTTAATACAGAAAATCCACGCTCAGGACACACGAGCTACAA
Source organism: Chamaelirium japonicum (assembly GCA_947650365.1). Lineage (NCBI taxonomy): Eukaryota > Viridiplantae > Streptophyta > Magnoliopsida > Liliales > Melanthiaceae > Chamaelirium > Chamaelirium japonicum. The sequence goes on along the minus strand of OX393557.1, from coordinate 5,009,699 downwards.
CATTGTTCACATATCCTGACACCCATTAGTATCCAAAAAAGTAAACAAAAATACTTCCAATTAGTCTATCCCAAAAGTTAAAAAAAATATATCCAATTTATCCCAAAAGTTAATAAAAAAATATATTTATTGTTGTGGAATAGAAAAGTTACACGACTTTATGTTATCTCAAGTTTGTTTATATTGTCGTACTTAATTATTTTGTGTTCTTAATCTTGAGAGAGTATTCTTTACTTTTTTTGTCATCCTGCGGGATTCTTCATGATTGGAGTTAATAATTTCTTGTCAAGACCAATTTTCTCTAATATTTATCGACTTTTATCTAGAACCGGATAGATTAACTCTTCGTATATTGACAGATAATTATTTACAGAATAGTAGTGCGTATAATAGTTAAACAAATTCAACTTATATCTTACAATACCAGCTAACGTATGCGAACATGATAGTGATATGCCATCAAATTTACCATAACTGCATGTATGCTTGGTTAAGTCAACATGATTATCACCCTACGGATATTTTATCATAAATTCATTAGCGTTAATACCAAAATAATCTGTGGGACGAGCTCTTACCATGTCATTTTCTAGTTATATCTCAGCCCAATTGGTTAGTATATTTATCATATTTGTCGCTAAGTTTCATTGTTTGAACCACCAACATGTACTTTCAATCAGAATCCCTCAGCTTAACTAAACGTGCAACAATGAATATATACGCAAATAATGTATAGTAAGCTATCACACTGTCCACCCAAGTGTTTACCGAATATAAGTCATGAAGAAGTATCGAAGCGATATCGGTCCCATCAATGGAAGGTATCGACCTATTATATAAAGAAAAATATATAAAAGTTGAATTATAAATTTATAATAATATAAGATGATTATATTTTTGTTCTTACAAGTTGTTTGTGTACTTATTTATGTAGTCAAATAAGATTTTCTCTCATCATCTGAAAGAATTTTCTTCAATTTCTTTGGCTCATATTTTTTTTTAAGAACAAAGTCTGATTTCAGTAAAGGTTTCTTTGACTTTGTTTCTTTAAGCCATCTACAATATTTACTCGAAACTCTTTTTCGTTTTTTCTCACCCCGTTATTTTTTGGTAATGATAACACAATCAATTGCCCATCTGGCTTTTCACCCCCTTCACTTCCTCGATCCCCCTCTTCCTCCCAACCTTCCTCGTAATTTTCCTTCTTCTCTCCTCTTGATCATTCTTCTTCTTCTTTCATTCTTCATCCTCTTGGTCATCCTTCTTTTTCTAAAGCACGTATTTTTGAATATTTAACATCTTCAGTCATAGGAGATGTATGGCATATCATAGTATCAGTAAGTTTTCTTCTCCTGAACACGTACTGTCCAAGTTTTTCCTTATCATCCGAACAAATATGCAATATCCTTGAGACTTATAATTCTGAGTCACTCAATTCTAAAGAAGGTAAAATTTGTACCTGCACATTATAACAAAAATCAAAATCATACTTACATCCTCACTCTTAATTAGACTTATAATAAAAAATAAATACATGTTGAGAAAATTATGGTAAAAATATACTTAGAGGTGGGGCATAGCCGGGTTGGGCGGGTTGAAGAGTCTGCCCATGCCCAACCTGACCTACACATACCTTAACTCATTTTGCCCGTGGAACCCATAGAAGCTTAACCCGTGCTTGCCCATGTTAGGTTGCTCGAGTTGCCAAATTTGCAAAAAAATGGGAGGGTTGGTCGGGTTGGACAGGTTTAATTTGATCACAATAAATAGAAATACTTGATCTCTTAAAACCAAAACAAGAAAAACAAAGCAAATTATTCTATTAACCAACAATTGCCACCACTATAAAAAATAAAATCAACCAACACCACTCTCTGTCTCTATCTAATTCTCTAAAACATCCATCAAATAATTATAGTGATAGATCAACAATAGCAACCCTATAAGCATGTATGCAACTCTATTCGCCTACTCGGGTTTCTCGGGTTGGGAAAGATGATGTCCAAACCTGTCCAAGTTTTTAACTAGCTTTGTCCATGTTTATCCATTGTTCGGGTTGGGAAGATTAGGTTCGGGTCAGACCCGCCCAAGTCCCACCCTTATATACATCCTCACTCTCAACTAAGTCCTTGACTTTGTCATAAGAGATGCTATTGGTTTGAGGAGCCGACCTCGCTGACCAACCTCTTGGAGGGAATGATGGATCGTGCTTTTTTGCTTTGCGGCGATAGCTTCGCAGGATTTGCTAGCCGCTTGGTTCCCTCTTATACATCTGATGCCTTTGTTGGTGGGGAATTTGAGTAGTTGGTGGTAGGAGGAGGATACTCCCCCAAGCCGATGCAGGAAGGGCCTTCCCAGGATGGTATTATAGCTTGATGTACCATCGTATACAACGAATTTAGTGAAGACTCGAGTCTTCTCCATCAATTCAACCATGAACTTGGCTTTGCCGAGGACCTTGCCTTTACCCCCATCGAAGCCAGTGATGATCAGAGACAAATGCTCAAGACTCTTAACTCTATGGTCGAGGCTTGTGAAATAGCTGCTGAACATGATATCCACGGAGCAACCGGTGTCGATCATAATTCGACAAACCGACACTCCGTTGACCTTGAGCTGCAAGATGAGCGGGTCCTTGTGCGGTAGGAGCACTTCCTCTAGATCGTGAGAAGTGAACGTAGTCGCTGGCCAGGGAAGCCTGAGCCAAGGCTGCTTGACCCAAGTTTTTTACGCATTTGCTGCCCCGACGGACGTTGTGAATTTACCTTCCCAGGTGTTCTACTTCATTGCCAAAGGATGTTTTGTCGATGCAAGTTTTTGTAAACAACGTTTTCTTGGTGGCTCCTGTATCCATGTATTATGTTGACTCCCTTCCTCAGCTGTTGCTATATTTTTATCTCTTGCCCTGGTTTCTTATTATCAAGGTAGCTGTTGAGTCGCCTTTCTTGGACCAGGTCCTTGATGTTGTGCTTCAGTCGCCAGTAGGTTGACATCGGGTGCTCGAGGCTATAATGGAATTCATAATAGATTGTCGTGTCTTTGGTCTCGTCCAAATCTGGAGGAAGAGGTTGTAGCCACTTGCAGAATGGCTCGTTCTGTATGTAAACAAATATGTCTTCGATCGAGGTGTTCAGCTTGGTGAATACTCTTTGTTCCCTCGGTGCTTTCATTTTCTTTGTTGGAGGGACTTTCGATTCTTTGTTCCATCTCTTGGATGTCCCCTTTTGGCCGAACGCAGTGTTGGCATGTTTCTTGTAGTGTGCATCCTTTGGGACTCCATTATCCTTCTTATATCGGGAGTCGCGAGGCTCGCATGGTTTGCGTAGCCTTCTGTCCCGCTGATTCTCCTTCACCTTAATCTCTCGCTGTACACGCTTGAATATCACCTCCAAGGAGCTAGGAGGATGCCGGATGAAGTCGGTGTAGATGTGAAGCTCTGGACGGATAGCATTCTGGAATACCAATATGATGGCCTCTTCGTTTTGGGACCGACCAGTGAGTTTGGAATGCTCATTGCCGAACCTCATTGTGAAACTCTTCAGAGACTCGTCGAAGCCCATCTTCAGCCGGTAAAGTGTGTCCAACTTCTTTTTCGGCTTCAAGTTCAATTGGTAATGATCCATGAAGAGTTCTGCTAGCTCTTCGAATATAGCTATCATACCGATAAGCAGCGTGTGGTGCCAGTTGAGGGTAGGTCCCTAGAGTTTTCTTGCGAATATATGACATAGAACATGGTTCTCATACTCGTACGGCGTCATGGCTTGTTTAAAGGCAAGTATGTGGAGAGCAGGGTCTCCCTTGATGTAGTTAAAATTTGGCAAGCTCGGTAATCACCAACCTATAGGAAATAGGATTACGAGCACCTCAAGACATAGAGGCCCTACCGAGGCGATTAGCTGTCTGCGGTCTTGATGGCAGCGTCCCACGTCAGCGGTATGTCTTAGTTGTTGAGTAGTCCACAGGCGTCGGTTGCTTTCGAGAGCGAGTGAGTGGGGCATCCAGTAGACCCCGTTGACTTTAGTGACCTTTCTCGACGATGGCTCGACGTGTCGTCGACGTCGAGGTAATCATATACCGTTTGCCTTGGTGCTTGTTTGGATGCCTGATGCCTTTTGGTGCGATACTTACACGGTTCCTTGAGATGATGACTCGTAGTTGGGCGAGTCCTTAGTAGTTCTTTATCAGCGGTGGGAGTGTTGTGGACCACAACCCCCGCTTTCTCAGCTGCCTTCCTCAGGGAGTCCCCCTCTTGCTCGAGAACCGTGTTCTTCTTAGAGAGATTCAGCAGTTGGAAGTCAGCAACCAAAATTTTGTACGTAGCCTGCGGCTCGCTAGCTCCCTTGAATGACATACTCCTTGCCAGGTTGATGCCTTGGGGATGAAGGGTCCTGCTGAATGCTATGGCTAGGGGTGGCAATGGGTCAGATTCGAATCAGGTTGAGACATAGGTATAAGGGCAAAACACCCAACCTGAACCCGACCCGTTTAATAAAAGGGTGAAAAACTTAAACCCAAACCCGACTAGCCTAATAAACGGGTTGACCCGACCCGACCCGACCCGTTTGGGTCGTGTCAGATCGGGTTGGGTCAACAAAACCCATGTAAACCTATCGGGTTAGGTCAAGACAGGTCTGATTGGGCCGGGTTTGATCGGGTTGGGTCGAGTTGGTTCGGGGTTGGGTCGAATTGGTTCGGGTTGGTTCGGGTCGGGTTGACATGACCCATTTGGTAAACGGGTCAATCGGGTTAAAAGTACAAACCTAAACCCGACCTATTAAATAAATGTGGGGGAAAATCTTCGTGCCGACCCGAAGACTTTCGCAGCACCAGTCAATTGAATGTTCGTGTTGACGTCGAAGATCGTTGGTCGATCTGTTGGTTGAAGTTGTTGCTTTTTTTGATATGTAAACAGAAAAGCAATCAGAGAGAGAGAGATTTTGACACAAGAGAAGTGATCTCGGAGTTCAGCCGAAGCCTACGTCTCCGTGCTATAGGGAGCAACCCGAATTCACTAACACTTATGTTGAAGTGACCTCGACAGGCCGAGTATCACTGAAAGCTTCCTGATCTCTTCGAAAGAGAGAAGAAGATCGAAGAGAGGTGGTAGATCAGAAGTTGAAAATCCCAGAGCTCTGGTTTTTAGAACTGAGAATTCGATCCATTTACATTCAAAGGCTATGCTATTTATAGGCATTCTGGGTGGCGAATGGCGGTTTCTGCTGTAGTATCTGGGGATTCTCCAGGTAAAGTTGCGGGCCCTGCGGTTGTCTTCGGGGGTCCACCAGTCAGGGCTGGTGGGTCCCGCTGTAGTCCTCGTGGGCCCACCAGGCAGGGCCGGTGGGTCCCGTGGTAGTCCTCGTGGGCCCACCAGGCAGGGCCGGTGGGTCCCGCTGTAGTCTTCGTGGGGCCACCAGGCAGGGCCGGTGGGTCCCGTGGTAGTCTTCGTGGGGCCACCAGGCAGGGCCGGTGGGTCCCGTGGTAGTCTTCGTGGGGCCACCAGGCAGGGCCGGTGGGTCCCGTGGTAGTCTTCGTGGGGCCACCAGGCAGGGCCGGTGGGTCCCGCTGTAGTCCTCGTGGGCCCACCAAGCAGGGCCGGTGGGTCCCGCTGTAGTCCTCGTGGGCCCACCAGGCAGGGCCGGTGGGTCCCGCTGTAGTCCTCGTGGGCCCACCAGGCAGGGCCGGTGGGTCCCGTGGTAGATTTATGCCAAAATTTGCACCCACAGTTACCCCCTCCAAGTTAGCTAGAGTGCATTCTAGCTGGCTTGGACTTGGTGCAAAAAATAGCAACTTCCTGTTTAGAAAAACGGACACGAAGAAACTTGTCGCATGTTAGAGAAAAAAGTGACTGATCGGTCAATTTGGACCGATCGGTCAAATTTGACCGATCGGTCAAATTTTGACCGATCGGTCAAATTTTGACCGATCGGTCAAAATTCAACCGGTCAAGAATCGGGTGATCGGTCAAAAAACAGGGTTTTTTGACCGATCCAGTAGTAATTTTGACCGATCAGCTGAAATTTGGACGATCGGTTAAATTTTGACCGATCGGTCACTTTTGACCGATCGGTCAAATTTTGACCGATCGGGCAAAATTCAACCGGTCAAGAATTGGGTGATCGGTCAAAAAATAGTGTTTTTTGACCGATCCAGTAGAATTTTGACCGATCAGATAACTTTCGTCGATCGGACATGTTTGTCCGATCGGTGAAAAATATCCGGTCAAGGTTCGAGTGATCGGCAAAAAACCTTGGTTTTTTGCCAGATCCAGTAGAAATTTGACCGATCAGATAACTTTCGCCGATCGGACATGTTTGTCCGATCGGTGAAAAATATCCGGTCAAGGTTCGAGTGATCGGCAAAAAACCTTGGTTTTTTGCCAGATCCAGTAGAAATTTGACCGATCAGATAACTTTTGCCGATCGGACATGTTTGTCCGATCGGTGAAAAATATCCGGTCAAGGTTCGAGTGATCGGCAAAAAACCTTGGTTTTTTGCCAGATCCAGTAGAAATTTGACCGATCAGATAACTTTCGCCGATCGGACATGTTTGTCCGATCGGTGAAAAATATCCGGTCAAGGTTCGAGTGATCGGCAAAAAACCTTGGTTTTTTGCCAGATCCAGTAGAAATTTGACCGATCAGATAACTTTCGCCGATCGGACATGTTTGTCCAATCGGTGAAAAATATCCGGTCAAGGTTCGAGTGATCGGCAAAAAACCTTGGTTTTTTGCCAGATCAAGTAGAAATTTGACCGATCAGATAACTTTCGCCGATCGGACATGTTTGTCCGATCGGTGAAACATATCCGGTCAAGGTTCGAGTGATCGGCAAAAAACCTTGGTTTTTTGCCAGATCCAGTAGAAATTTGACCGATCAGATAACTTTCGCCGATCGGACATGTTTGTCCGATCGGTGAAAAATATCCGGTCAAGGTTCGAGTGATCGGCAAAAAACCTTGGTTTTTTGCCAGATCCAGTAGAAATTTGACCGATCAGATAACTTTCGCCGATCGGACATGTTTGTCCGATCGGTGAAAAATATCCGGTCAAGGTTCGAGTGATCGGCAAAAAACCTTGGTTTTTTGCCAGATCCAGTAGAAATTTGACCGATTAGATAACTTTCGCCGATCGGACATGTTTGTCCGATCGGTGAAAAATATCCAGTCAAGGTTCGAGTGATCGGCAAAAAACCTTGGTTTTTTGCCAGATCAAGTAGAAATTTGACCGATCAGATAACTTTCGCCGATCGGACATGTTTGTCCGATCGGTGAAACATATCCGGTCAAGGTTCGAGTGATCGGCAAAAAACCTTGGTTTTTTGCCAGATCCAGTAGAAATTTGACCGATCAGATAACTTTCATCGATCGGACATGTTTGTCCGATCGGTGAAAAATATCCGGTCAAGGTTCGAGTGATCGGCAAAAAACCTTGGTTTTTTGCCAGATCAAGTAGAAATTTGACTGATCAGATAACTTTCGCCGATCGGACATGTTTGTTCGATCGGTGAAACATATCCGGTCAAGGTTCGAGTGATCGGCAAAAAACCTTGGTTTTTTGCCAGATCCAGTAGAAATTTGACCGATCAGATAACTTTCGCCGATCGGACATGTTTGTCCGATCGGTGAAACATATCCGGTCAAGGTTCGAGTGATCGGCAAAAAACCTTGGTTTTTTGCCAGATCCAGTAGAAATTTGACCGATCAGATAACTTTCGCCGATCGGACATGTTTGTCCGATCGGTGAAAAATATCCGGTCAAGGTTCGAGTGATCGGCAAAAAACCTTGGTTTTTTGCCAGATCCAGTAGAAATTTGACCGATCAGATAACTTTCGCCGATCGGACATGTTTGTCCGATCGGTGAAAGATATCCGGTCAAGGTTCGAGTGATCGGCAAAAAACCTTGGTTTTTTGCCAGATCCAGTAGAAATTTGACCGATCAGATAACTTTCGCCGATCGGACATGTTTGTCCGATCGGTGAAAGATATCCGGTGAAGGTTCGAGTGATCGGCAAAAAACCTTGGTTTTTTGCCAGATCCAGTAGAAATTTGACCGATCAGATAACTTTCGCCGATCGGACATGTTTGTCCGATCGGTGAAAGATATCCGGTCAAGGTTCGAGTGATCGGCAAAAAACCTTGGTTTTTTGCCAGATCCAGTAGAAATTGGACTGATCGAAGTAAAGTTTTGAACCTGCCCTTCAGAGAAGATTTACTGCTTTGTTCTTCGATATTTTGGCAGAGTTTTGAACATTGATGGAGCTTGATTCTTCTTGTTTTGAATCCTTGGTTGGCTTGATGGTTGCTTTGAACCGGCGGTCCGGTTTACCCAGACCGGTGGCTTGCTTGGACCGTTGGTTCATGTGGACCGGTAGGTCCGACGTTTCGCCTGGTCGCGACTGTTCGCCTGGTTTTGCGCTTGCTACGGATGGATGCCACGTGTACCTACAAAAACACGCGATTTGATATGGTGAAGACACGTGTCTTCTCGATTTGCGCACCTGTTTTACCCTGGGTACAAAAGTTTTCACCGGCTGTCATTTCGCCTCACGCTTCCAAAATTTTTCGAAGTCCAGACCCTTGTTCTCTTGATTTTCTGCTCTTGTTCTTGTTCTCGTTCGATCGGTCGAATGGCTTTATCTGGCAGTTCGAAGAAGTCCGGTACAGCTCCCTCGAAGAGAAAGGGGAAGGAAATTGTCGAGGTTCAATCTCCTCCGAGGGGCCGTGGCAAAGGCAAGGCTGCTCTCGCTGAACTTGGCCAACTGGGCAAGAGGCACCAAGGGGTAGGTTTTGCCTCAGCGCCCTCAAGGCCAGAGTTCATCCCCAAAGTGAAGTTTGTTCTGGGTCCGCTTATGCCCCTGACAGATGAGACGGAGTACATGTACAATGTTGGTGGTGAGTTCACAGATACGAAGAGAAGGAAGTGGCAAGCACTTCTCTCTTATTTCACTGAAGGGAAGGGAGCGCAGCCTTCACTCCCTAGCATCCAGACGGCTTTCGGCATCGACAAGAAGACCGTCTTTACCAATTTTGCCAGCAACGAGAAGGTCATGGGAACCATCGTGACCATCGGCCAAATGAACTGCGGCCTACGTCTGCCTCTGCCACCCTTCGCTGCCAGATTGCTAAATACTTCTGGCCTTTGCCCGGGGCAAGTCACAGGGAATGCCTGGCGAATCATCTATGCGTTCTGCCGGGTGGAATCAGATTTTCAAGAGGACTTGAGGGCCTGTTACTCCAGTATCCCGGAAGGTGAACCTGCCAGGATTGAGCTCGGATACTTCTTTTTTCATTATCGATGGAATTACAGGAAGGACAGCCCTTTCTATAATTTGACTGGAGTGTCTCCGCTTCGTCCGTTAACTGATACAGTTCCTTCGGACAAGTTGTACACGGACTGGCCTATTTCTGTATCTGGCGCCTGGACATCCATGTCTGTGCCCGACACCCCCCGAGACAATGTGCACGAGGCGGTTAAGATGTACAGCGCTGGAGGTATTTTCGCCTGGAATTCTGAGAGGGCGGGAGCCATAGATAACTTGTTCCTCGAGCTAACCTGTGGAACAAGGTCGTGGAAACAGTTTTCTAACTGTCCTGTGAGATATGGCAAGGCCAATCTCCTCCACAGATCAAAGGACAGGTACGAGGACAACGAAGTCCTATACTCTGACTACGAGGAGGACCCTCAGTCAGGCAAGGTCATCCGGAAGGTTCGGGCCGAGAAGAAAATCTACACTGCGAGGCGCCGGTTACCTACCATGGATGAGAAACTGGTGCTCCAAAGAGGCCCAGTGAAGAAGAAGCGAAAAACTCTCGTCAAGCCTAAGGAAGATGAAGACCAAGACAAGAAGAATGAAGATGAAGAAGAAGAAAAGAAGAATGAAGAAGAAGAAACTGAGAATGCCAGCCACGACAACAGTGGCAATGGCGAAGATGAGGACGGGGACGGCGAGGACGATACGTCTTCTACCCCCTCCAGTGGGGATGATGAGAATGGGGGTGGTGAGGAAGAAATTCCTCCCACCCCCACTGGTGGTGCAACGGGGGAGGACTCGATCCCTATTCCCATTGACGAGGTTAAAGCCCGTCAGATGGAGGAAATTCTCGACACAGAAGGCGACGGCAAAAAGGTGGTTCCCACCTACAAATTTGACGAATTGAAGAGGCCGATGCGCTTCAAAATTAAACTATCGAAGAGTGCTGGGGTTGGAAGCAACCCCACGCCTCTTGATCAAATCCCCCCCGACGCTCTTCGCATTGAGGGAGCAACAATGAGTGGGGGTGTAGAGGTTGAGCAACCCCCTCCCCCCTCTCACTCTCTGCTCAACGAGGTGGAGGCCATGCTGGCCGGGCTCATCCAGCCAGGCGGATCGCAAGAAGAGAGAGCCTCACCTCCCAGGAATGCTTCCCCCCCTGCTAATTTGGAGAGGGGAAGTCGAGTGGGCGATGGGGCTCCTCAACTTCAACCAGCGCCAACCCCGATTCAGGAGAAATCGACTCCTAAGAGTGGCTCTGATCGTCGGAAGGGCAAAGAACCGAGGGTCGAAACATCAGGTAATTGAACTTAACTTGCTTTGAATGTCTTGTCTCTGAAGTTCGAAAATAATCTAACACTTTGATTCCCTTTGATTGCAGGTGCGCCTGCTGGATTGACTCCAATAATAAGGAGCTTGGGTGACGTTGATATCAACCGCCCCACTGCTGCGATCAGAAAACTCATCAACCTTCCGAGTGCCACTTTGGATGAAGCTTTCGATAGAATTAACCTGTTGGTAGGTGCATCTGCTTGATCGATTATTTGAATCGTATCTTTCTTCAGAATAATTCAACTCTTTTGTTCTTTTGCAGAACTCAGCACTTATGAATGTTGCAACCAAACTCTCTTTGAAGGCGGGAGCAAAAGAAGCTGTAGCTGAAATAAATCAATTGACCGCGGAGAGAGATGAGCTGAGAGAGCTCCTGACTTCGAAGAAAGCCTCTCTCAAATCCAAGATTGAGGAACTTCGCAAAGGAAAGCTGGAGATCAAGGGGCTGAAGGATCGGTGTGAGGCACAGAGTCACGAGCTCGAATCCCTGAAGACTCGACTCTCCAGGGTTGAGGACGCGTCCTGTGGCCGCACCATCGAGATTCAAGAGCTGAAGCAACAACTTGCTACTCAGCACGCTGCCTTCACTGCCAGAGATGAGACTTCCAAGAAGGCACTGGAGCATGCGCTGTCAGAGTGCAAGGTTTACAAGGAAACAGCAGAGAAGGCAGCAGAAGCGCTCAGGACTCATGTAGCTAGCGTCCGATCCTCCAAGGCATCAGTGGCGAGTAAAGCTCGTCCTGGATCTGAAGGGGAGAAGTCGCATGCAAAGAGTGTGGCCAAGCCCTGAGACTTTTCTTCTTCTTTGTTGTTGTACTTGTAAATTTTTGAAATGTAACAGCTCCTTGTATCTGACATATTTTAATGATAATAGAAGACATCTTTTTGGTATTCGAAACTTGCACTTCTTTTGAGTTGAATGTCTTTGAATGTTGAGTTCTAGAATGCTATTTGACATGATTGAGTATTCATAAATTTGAAGGTAATTTGAATATACATATGCTTGAATGTAAGGGGTTGAGTCGCTACTCAATCACCCAAACTTGTAACTTTGAAAATTGAATTTGAATTCGAATAACATTTGAATGTAAGGGGTCGAGTCGCAACTCAAACTCCCAAACCTGTTAGACGATATCGAATTGATTGAAATTGGATATTGAATTTCGAAGGTCAGTTTAACATTCGTTAGTAAGGGGTCGAGTCGCAACTCTAACACCCAAACATGTTAAGACCGGTAACTTGAAAATGGTCAGTTTTTAACATTTGCTAGTAAGGGGTTGGGTCGCAACCCTAACACCCAAACTTGTTAAAAGACCTGGTAATTTGAATATGGATAACTTGAAACTGCTTCAGAACTTGGATTGAAAATCAGAACACTTGTACACTTGAACACTTGAAAGAGAGCTTTATTCATCACAGAATTTACATTATGGATAGAACAACTTGAGATGTCTAGAATTCCAAGCTCGAGGCAATCTATCTCCTTCTGGTGTGATCAGTCTGTAAGAACCTTTGCCTCCAACTGATTCAATGATATATGGACCTTCCCAGTTGGGAGCAAGCTTTCCACTGCTGTGCTCTTTGGTATTGTAGAAAACTGCTCTGAGAACTAAACTACCCACTGGGAACTGTCTCTTGTGGACTTTCTTGTCATAGGCTCTTTTGATCTTCTGTTGATATTTGGCCACACGAAGTGATGCTAGATCTCGTAGTTCTTCAGAGAAGTCTAGATCATTGATCCGAAGTTCTTCATTGACTCCTTCTTCAATAGCTTTGGTCTTCAAAGTACTAGATATATTTTCTGTTGGGAGTATTGCTTCTGATCCATATGTTAGACGGAAAGGTGAGAACCCTGTTGATCTTCTCGGAGTTGTGCGATACCCCCAAAGAACTTCAGGTAGGACTTGCTCCCACAATCCTTTCTTATCGTTGAGTTTCTTCTTGAGTATATCAAGTATAGATCTGTTTGAGGCTTCAGCTTGACCATTGCATTGAGGATATCTTGGAGTTGAATAGAATAACTTGATACCGTTGTTCAGACAGAACTCTCGGAATTTGTCTGAGTCAAATTGAGCTCCATTGTCAGCAACAAGAACTTGAGGTGTGCCAAATCTTGAGAAGATGTTGTGCCGAATGAATTTGATCACTTCGTCGTCAGTCTCTCGAAAGAGGGGCACAGCTTCGACCCATTTGGTGAAGTAATCAGTAGCCAGCAGTATATATTTCTTCTTGCTTGGAGTTGGAGGGAAAGGACCCAAGAAATCTAACCCCCATTGATGGAAAGGCCAAGGACTTGATAATTGATGAAGTTCATCTGCAGGGAGATGGATAGCTCGAGAGTGTCGTTGGCAAGGCTCGCATCTTTGAACGACTTGTTGAGCATCCTTTGCCATTGTTGGCCAGTAGTACCCTTGTAGCTTCGTCTTGGCTTCAAGAGATCTTCCTCCTGAATGATTTCCACAAGCTCCAGAGTGGATATCAATCAGGATTGATTGTGCCTGCCCAGGACCAAGGCACTTGAGCAACATCCCGTTGTGAGATTTGAAGTATAGATCTTCTCCTTGCAGAATGTAGCACGGGAGTTTCCTCTGAAGTCTTCGGGCTTGATTTGGATCTTCCGGCATTTTACCATGCTTGAAGAAGTCGAAAATTGGTCGCCTCCAGTCTTGAAGTTGATCTCCACCCCCAGATTCTTTTGTAGTAGTAAGGATCTGTTGATCGGGGATAGTCTTAGGCACTTCTTGATAATCGATATGTATTTGCCTTCCTCCGAGTGAGTCTCCAAGAACTGAGGCAGCATTAGCTAAGGCATCTGCTTCTCGGTTCTCTGCTCTGGGGATTTGAATGAATTCAGCGCTAGTAAAACGTTGTTGAAGACGTCGTACTAAGGCCAAGTAGAGTTGCATTCTTTCTTCTCGAGCTGTGTACTCTCCATTGATTTGCCTTATGATCAATTGGGAGTCGCTGTATATGATGATTTGATCTACCCCCAGAGATTCTGCCATCTCGAGTCCGGAAATGAGTGCTTCATATTCAGCTTCGTTGTTGGTGGCATTAAACCCAAGGAGAGTGGCCTTCTGGAGATGATCGAGTTCGGGGGATATTAAGACTATCCCAGTTCCCGAACCGATCGAACTTGATGCTCCATCAGTATAAAGCTTCCAAGGAGGAGTTGCAGTAATAACTTCAAGACTTGGATCAAGTTTTGTTGCAGGATTGATCGGAGGATTATCCTCATCTTCCAAGCGCATGTCGACATCCTCTTCCCAAGTGATGGGGTCTTCAACTGGAAAGTCAGCTAGAAAATCAGCAATTGCTTGACCTTTGATAGAAGTGCGAGATTTGAATTGAATCCCCAGAGCACTCATTTCGATCACCCATTTGGTCATTCGACCAGCTCGACCAGCTTTGTCAATGATATCTTTGAGTGAGTGTTCTGAAATGACAGTAATCTGGTGGGAGACGAAGTACGGTTGAAGACGACGCGAAGCAGTGAGCAAGGCCAAGATGACCTTCTCAGTTTTTGAGTAGCGAGTCTCAGCCGGAAGAAGAGTGTGGCTGATGTAGTAGACTGGATGTTCGATGCTTTCTCTTCTACTGACTAAGACCGCGCTGATTGCTTGATCGGTCACGGCAAGGTAGAGCCACAAGTCTTCTTTTGGAAGTGGAGCAGTCAGGATAGGAGCTTGCACCAGATATTTCTTGATGCTTTGAAATGCTTCTTCACAGGTTGGACTCCAGCCGGAGGTATCCGCCTTTCGTAGTTTGTCGAAGAGTGGCTTGCACTTGTCTGAGGACTTTGAGATGAATCGATTGAGTGCTGCTAACCTTCCAGTGAGACGTTGAACTTCTTTTCGATTTGTAGGTGAAGGCATATCGATGATGGCTCGAATTTGATCAGGATTAGCTTCAATACCTCTCCTGGTCACAAGATGACCCAGGAATTTACCAGATTGAACTCCGAAAGCGCACTTGGCTGGATTGAGCTTCATTCGATACTTTCGGAGGACTTGGAAGGTTTCAGCCAGATCAGATAGATGTTTGCTCCGAACGGAACTCTTGGTGAGGAGATCATCGACATAGACTTCGACGTTGCGACCGATCTGATCTTCGAACATTTTGGTGACTAGCCTTTGATAGGTGGAACCAGCATTTTTGAGGCCGAATGGCATGACATTGTAGCAATAAAGGCCTCGGCTAGTCACAAAACATGTCTTCTCTTGATCATCAGCGTGGAGTGGAATTTGATTGTATCCGGAATACCCATCCATGAAAGACAATAGCTCGTGGCCAGCAGTGGCGTCGACGAGTCTATCTATCCTTGGCATGGGAAAAGGATCTTTGGGGCAAGCCTTGTTGAGATTGGTAAAGTCGATGCATACTCTGACTTTCCCATTCTTCTTTGGTACAGCCACTATATTAGAGATCCAAGTTGGATACTCTACTTCTCGGATGAATCCGGCTGCGAGTAGCTTGGTAATTTCTTCTTGAACAGCAACTTGCAGCTCTGGTCGAATGGTGCGAGGCTTTTGCTTGACAGGCTTCACCTCTTCTTTGATCGCAAGTCGGTGACAAGCGTCATCTGGATTGATCCCAGGCATGTCTTCGAAGCACCATGCGAAGACGTCGATATTGGACTGGAGGAAGGATACCATGTCTTGCGCTTCTGCGTTGCTAAGACCGGTACCAATAAATGTTTGTTGAGGGAGATCTCCGCTGCCAATATTGATTGGGATGATTTCTTCAATTGAAGGTGATGCTTCCCATTCGATTGGCGGAGGTTCGGTCAGCGGAATCTCCTTTGATTGCTATTTAGAAGAGGGACCAGCTTCATCTCGTGGCCGCTTTGGAGGAGCAATATTGATCTTTCGATCTGTTTTAGCAGCAGCAGCTTCACAAGATCTTCCAGCTTGCTGATCGCCTCGAATGCAGACGATGCCTTCTCCAGTTGCAAATTTGAGTAGTTGATGGTAAGAGGAGGAGATGGCATTGATCTGATGGAGGAATGGTCGCCCAAGAATGGCGTTGTAGCTAGACATTCCTTCGACGATTGCAAACCTCACCGAGACTCGAGTCTCTCGGCTGAGGTCGATAGTAAATCTGGATTCGCCCACTGTGATGCTTTGTTCACCATTGAAGCCGGTGATCACAGTCGGGACGACGTCGAGGCTTTGATACTTATGTCCCAGACGTTTGAAACAGTCTGAGAACATAATGTCGATGGAGCTTCCGGTGTCGATGAGGATCCGGTTGACAGTGCTGCCGTCGATAATGAGTTTCAAGACCAGAGGGTCTCGATGTGGAGTATGGACTCCTTGAAGATCGGTGTCGTTGAAGACTATGGATGGCCAAGCCAGACCTTCGATGGGCTTCTCGATCCAGGTATCTTCTTTGTTTGCAGTAGATCGAACATGGAAGATGCGTCGAACCTGCCGATCGACTTCCTTCCCGGTCAAAGCTTGATTATGCAAGGTTCCATGAATGCCAAAGACATTGGCATTCACAGAAATTGGTTGCCGGTTGGAAGAGATTTGATGTATCCAACACACTTCTTTCCCCTTGGCAGAGGTTCGACGTTGATCGTGCCCATTGTTGACGAATTCTTGAAGGTGGCCTTCTCGTAGTAAGTCTTCAAGATGGAATTTCAGCCGAAAACACCGATCGGTGGAATGGCCGTGACTTCGATGGAATTCACAGTAGACTGTTTTGTCTGCTGTGAATTTGGAATTTGGTTGAAGAGGATTGGGCCTCCGAAGATACTCGTCGTGTTGAATACGGTCGAGTATCTGCTCGACTGGCATGTTCCACTCGGTGAAAGTGGTCTTCGTTGGAGATCGACGCCCATCATTCTTTGATCTTTTGTTGGCCGGAGGGGCTGCAGCTTCAGTGTTGTGAGCCTTTGCAGCATATTTAGGTGCTTCTCTTTCAGCAGGCCTTCTCTTAGTTTCTCGCCCTTTTCGAGCGACTTGATCGTCTTCCACCTCAATCTCCCTCTGAATTCGATCGAACATAGCTCCCAGAGAAGGAGGGGGATTGCGGATGAAGTCGTTGTAGATGTGTAGATCGAAGCGGAGAGCGTTCTGGAAAGCCAACATGATGGCTTCATCATCCAGATGCCTTCCAGAGAGAGCAGCATGCTCGTTGCGAAACCTCCTCGTGAAGCTGCGGAGAGTCTCATCTGCACCCATCCTTAGTCGATATAGAGAGTCGAGCTTCTTCTCGGGTTTCAGGTTGAGCTGGTAATGCTGCACAAAGAGGTTAGCCAAAACACCGAACTGGGTAATGGATCCAGCTCGGAGATTGTGGTACCAGTCGAGTGAAGGCTCGTCGAGACTTCCCGCGAAGGTGCGGCAGAGCACGTTGTTTTCCTCTTCGTGTGGCGTTAGAGCTTGCTTGAAGGCAAGTATATGGAGGCTTGGATCTCCTCTGATACAGTTGAATTTGGGGAGGATAGGAGTTCTCCATCCTCTTGGAAAGGTGGTATCGAAGAGACTTCGATGTAGAGGTCCGGCAGAGGAATACCCATCCCTACGACCATGTCCTCGACCTAGAGGTGGGTCAAGAGGCAAGATCGCAAGGTCTTGCTCTTGTATTGAAGTGTTTGCCGGTCGAAGTCGATGTCGAAGGTCCGATCCAAGTCCACGTTGGAGTGGAATGGAAGGGGAGACTCTACTCTTTGAAGGAGCGCCTTTCATTTGGTGCTTTCTTGGCAGGTTGAGCTTCGATGGTGCTCTTTTGTCGCAGTTACGACCAGATGAAGATTGAGAGGACTCGTCTTCAAGACGATCCCAGACACTTTGCTTCCAAGGAGCAGCAGAGGGAGTTGGGTCGCGTCGAATCCTCTCGAGAGCATCAGTGCCCATTGACCTCCGTTGTTCAGAGTAAATTGAATGTCGAGGAGGATCAACCCTCTTACTTGCGGAGGGGATCGGAATAGCAATTCCAGCTTCGGAAGCTGCCTTCTTCAGAGCATCCCTCTCAGCAGTGAGGGTGGCGTTTTGCTTCGCCAATTGGAGTAGTTGGAAATCGATTGCAGAGATCTGGTAAGTCGATGGAGGATCTTCAGCAGGAGCAGGGACAGTCTGCCCAATTGATTGATGAGGATGAGGGGCGATTGGTCGATCGACTGATCTCCCGCTTCCTGAGTGAACTCCCATCTCGGGAACAGCAAGGGGCTGCCCGAAGTTGAGCCTTTGACTCATTGAACGAGTCTCAGGGCGAGGTTGATGTTGAGTGTTACTTCCTTCTGGTTGGCCCTGGTGTTTGGTTCTCGCCATTCAGAGTGCGAAGGGTACAACGAGATTGCCGACGTCCGATCAGTTGTCTGATCAACCGAGGGGGCGAGGAAGTTTGGCTATTGATCTGGTAGTTGAAGTAAAGAGAGAACACAGCTTCTCGCTCGAATCCCACAGACGGCGCCAAACTGTGGGGGAAAATCTTCGTGCCGACCCGAAGACTTTCGCAGCACCAGTCAATTGAATGTTCGTGTTGACGTCGAAGATCGTTGGTCGATCTGTTGGTTGAAGTTGTTGCTTTTTTTGATATATAAACAGAAAAGCAATCAGAGAGAGAGAGATTTTGACACAAGAGAAGTGATCTCGGAGTTCAGCCGAAGCCTACGTCTCCGTGCTATAGGGAGCAACCCGAATTCACTAACACTTATGTTGAAGTGACCTCGACAGGCCGAGTATCACTGAAAGCTTCCTGATCTCTTCGAAAGAGAGAAGAAGATCGAAGAGAGGTGGTAGATCAGAAGTTGAAAATCCCAGAGCTCTGGTTTTTAGAACTGAGAATTCGATCCATTTACATTCAAAGGCTATGCTATTTATAGGCATTCTGGGTGGCGAATGGCGGTTTCTGCTGTAGTATCTGGGGATTCTCCAGGTAAAGTTGCGGGCCCTGCGGTTGTCTTCGGGGGTCCACCAGTCAGGGCTGGTGGGTCCCGCTGTAGTCCTCGTGGGCCCACCAGGCAGGGCCGGTGGGTCCCGTGGTAGTCCTCGTGGGCCCACCAGGCAGGGCCGGTGGGTCCCGCTGTAGTCTTCGTGGGGCCACCAGGCAGGGCCGGTGGGTCCCGTGGTAGTCTTCGTGGGGCCACCAGGCAGGGCCGGTGGGTCCCGTGGTAGTCTTCGTGGGGCCACCAGGCAGGGCCGGTGGGTCCCGTGGTAGTCTTCGTGGGGCCACCAGGCAGGGCCGGTGGGTCCCGCTGTAGTCCTCGTGGGCCCACCAAGCAGGGCCGGTGGGTCCCGCTGTAGTCCTCGTGGGCCCACCAGGCAGGGCCGGTGGGTCCCGCTGTAGTCCTCGTGGCAGGGCCGGTGGGTCCCGTGGTAGATTTATGCCAAAATTTGCACCCACAATAAACAGGTCAATCGGGTCGACCCGTTTATGACCCAAACCCGTTTAGGCAAAACCCAAACCCGCTAACTTCGGGTCGGGTCAAGGATTGTCACCCCTAGCTACGGCCTTCTTGATTGCAACCTTGCAGCCCCAGTTGTTCCTGAATATGTCTTCGGTTGGTTACTGCAGAGACTTCTTGCTCGTCTTCGATCAGCACATCGTTTGTTCGATCAGCACCCACCTTCGAAGGGTTGGTACTGGCCTTTACCATCGAGCGTGTTGATATCGGCGTGATAAATATGTTGATGTAAATTTGAAGAATGATTTGTGACTCGTCACCACAAGTTGAGTAGGAGTCGTTAGAAGTATTGGTAAAACTTCTAACAATATCCCACAGATGGCACCAAAGATTGTGGGAGAAATTTTCGTACCGTTTTGATCAAAGATCTCACCCTACAATTTTTGATTGAATTAGATGGTTTGCATGTTGTAGAGATAAGAGAGAGAAAGAAAGAAATAAAGATGACACAATAAGTTGTTGACGAAGTTCGGTCTTACGACCTACATCTCCGGGCAAGGGCCAAGCCAGGATTTTCGGTAAGGGGGGGCAAGGTAAAAAAATCAAAGTACAACAAATACTTGACTAATAATAAAAATATTTTTCTTTTCGTTTCTTTACATATTATAGCTAAAGAAATAAAAAAAATTCAAATTTCATAAAATAGATATTGAATTAACCATATCGATTAAATATGTTATCATTAAAATATTTTTCTTCAATAATAGATGACAATTTTGGCCTTTATTTTAAAGAACAAAATCCAAAAAATAGGATTAATAAAAAATAAAATAAAAAGAGTTTGCCTTCAATATATCGTGGTGTCGTGGTCCTCACAAGATCAAATGATTTAGATTTGAGATCAATTGCAAGATTGATCGAAAAAAGCGTCTCAAACTCATCCCATATTTTGTAAAACCACACCATGGTGGAGAGGAAGATGAGCATATGAAGAAGAAAAAAAGATTCACAGTCGAACACGATTAAGAACTCCTCTCCAGCCGTAGTCGGCGGTCCATTATACCGTAGATGACGGAAAATAAAAAACCATGATCGCGGATCCTCTTTTCAGTAAAAAAAGAGAGGATAAATTAGACTTTGCCCCTCTAAAGTTTAGCTCAAAAACACTTTACCCCCTGTAGTTCTTTTTGTTCCAAATCACCCCCTAAAGTTTGAAATGTTAGCATAATACCCCTTTTGTTAACAACTTAATTTCTCTCATTTGTCAATTTTTATCTGATTTGTAGGGTGCAAAATGTAGTTTTCAAACTATTGGGTGTTTTAAGTGTTTTTGAGCTAAACGTCTTGGAGGGCAAAGTGTCATTTACCGAAAAAAACCAAACAACAGTCTACAACATAGCAATGCTATTCAATCGATTAGATCCCAATCACAGTGTCCCTTTCCCTGCTGCTCGAGGTTGAGTGTGATTCACCAGTAGGCACAGGTGTAACGGACGGCTATGATTGGGTTTGTAAAGGAAACGTTTGTAAACCTTTCTTGTTGAGTTGAATTTTCCTGTAGCACACTCCATATCCGTGGGCTGCATGGAGCCGCAAAAGAGTTTGCAGTGGAGTAGCTATTCGCAAGGCCATCATGGCAGCAAGACCACATAATTAAGTTTTCTTTATTCTTGTTTTTGTTACATGGCAGGCAAAGGGGGTAGGATATGTTGTATGTTGTTTTGCTTATGTACCATTGCTAAAGTGTCAAGAAAAATTTGAGATTTCAGAGGGATAGTTGCCCCCCCCCCCCCCTCGCCTCTATGTGGGTCTGTCAGTATCTCTAGGTGCGAAGTGACACCTAGTTTGTACTATAATAAATGTGAAGGGGGGTGAGCATTCTCTTAACAGGCCGAGAGAAGCTTTTTACAAGGCTAGTTGTACGAAGCAACTAGAAAGAAGCTAGAAGAAGAGAAGAGAGCTCTGGCTCAAGTTACGGAATTCTCTCCTCATCTGATTGAATAACCAACCCTTTCTATGTAAGCCATAGGGGGCCTTTTATAGCTGAGATACGTACTCAATATGCCAGTGATGATGTGGCAGTGCTGAGGTGGCGCTGGTCCTGGACCTCCTCGATGGCCCCTATTGGGCTGTTATTTTTTTTTTTTGAGAACCCCTCCTCAATGGAGGGAGGGTTTGGCGGACCCCAACCAGAATCTATTATGAATCAAGACAGTAAAGTGTTACAGAAGATATTAGCCTCCACACCTAGCTTGTCCCGCCAAGGTACAATCCAAGCATTGAAGAGAGAGATGACAGCTCGCTTCAACATATCATGCCCTGCAGACCTGGCGTTAAAAACCCGATTATTCCTCTCTAGCCAGATGACCCACACAATAGCCATGACCAGAACATCCCACGGTTTCCGGATCGGCATCGGAATTTGCCTCCTCCGCCAGGTAGTCCATAGGCCCTTGAGCGACCTCGGGTGAGAAGAAAGACCCGCCCGACTCTCAAAAAAGTCCCAAACTGGTCTGACAAAAGAGCACCCAAGTAGCAGATGCGAGGCCGTCTCCTCCTCCGAGCCGCAAAAAGTACACATGGCATCCGACACCTGCGGGTGATGTCTACGCAACAGAGCCGTCTTGGTGAGAATCTTACTTCGAGAGGCGAGAAGGGAAAAAATCTGCACCTTCGAGGGGGCCTTTGACTTCCAGATTGCTCTCGATGGTCCGTGGCGCTGGCTCGTAGGGAGAAGGTGTTTGTAGAAGGAGCTGACGGAGAAGACTCCCGAGGTCGAGGCACCCCAAAGTACCTCATCCCGAGCAATCCTGAAGGTGGCTGACCGCAGAATAGGTAGTAAATCATCCCACTCCCGACGTCCCTCCTGGTCCAACGGAGCTCCAAGCTTCACCCGCCACCTGATCCTTCCCCGCCTCCGAACTGTCTGGGAGCGAACAGAAGCTCCCTTGTTCCTCGCCTGGGAGTAGAGGGATGGAAATAGCTGCTCCAACGGTCTGTCCGATATCCAAGGATCACTCCAGAACTTAATTGCCCGACCGTCACCGAGGACAAGCGAAGTTGCCCCCCTGTAGAGATCTCTAACCTTCAAAATGCCTCTCCAGAAGCAAGAGATCTTCCCTGAGGAACGACCCCGGGCCTGCAATGGCGAGAATCTCTTAAAATACCTTGCTAGGATGATGTCCCTCCAGGAGCCCCCGGAATTCTGCTGGAGCCGCCACCACCATTTCCCTAGCATCGAGATGTTGAATCTTCGCAAATCTAGCACTCCCAAGCCGCCCAGCCTCTTCGGAAGGCAAACCTGGTCCCACCTCATCAGATTGTATCCTCCTGCATTCTCCCCCACACCGTGCCAGAGGAAAGAGCGCCGGATTTTATCTATCCTTTCCACTACCCAGGACGGCAGATAGTAAAAGGATAGGTAATAAGAAGGGATTGAGGATAGCACCGAGTTGACCAGCACCAGTCTACCTCCTGAAGAGAGAAACCGGCCCTTCCAACCCTCCAGTCTCCGCTCGACCTTGAGGATAAGCTGATCCCAATCCTCCCGCCGAAGTGCCCTGTCGCTAATAGGGAGCCCAAGGTACTTCATCGGTAATCTCGCCTCTTTGCAGTTCAACAGCTTAGCTAAAGCTCCACCTTTGTCCCCCGACCCGATGTAGTACAAACATGTCTTTTGAAAGTTGATTTTAAGGCCCGAAGTCAGCTCCAGACCATAGAGCAGGATCTTGAGCGAGACTAACTGAAGAGGGCAGGCCTCCGCGAATAGGAGAGAATCATCCGCGTAGTGCAAGTTAGATGTCGTCCAGCCACTTCCGCCTACTCCCCTGACCAAGCCTTCAGCATTCGCCCTCCGGACAGCCGCATCGAAGGCATCAACCACCAGAATGAAGAGGTAAGGGGACAGTGGGCAACCTTGCTTCAGGCCCTTATAAACCTTGAAGGCCTTGCCCTGGTCTCCATTGATAAGGCAGGATAACTTCGAGGACACAAGAATCTCTCTAATCCAACCAATCCAACCATCTGAGAATCCTTTCGCCTTCAAAAGATCGAGCAAGAAATCCCATCTCACTTGGTCGAAAGCTCTCTCGAAGTCAATCTTCAGGAGCACTCCTTCCCCTCCTGTCTCTCGCAGGTGGAAGATCGTCTCATGAGCTGCTGCCACGCTATCCAGGATGAGCCTCCCCCTGATGAAGGCGGTTTGCGAAGGAGAGACCAAAAGAGAGATGTTCCCCGCTAGCCGATTAGCCAGGACCTTCGTGATGATCTTGTAGAGACAGTTGGACAAAGAGATCGGCCGGTAGTCCCTGATTGTCTCTGCTGCGGATTTTTTAGGCAATAGAATAATCCAAGAGTGGTTAAGGCAGTGAAGACGCACCTTGCCTAGGAAGAAATCGCGAAGAAGCCTGCAGAGATCGCCCTTCAGAATGTCCCAGAACTTCTGGAAAAATTCCATGGAGAAACCATCTGGGCCCGGTGCCCCATCACTCTTGGACCCGAAAACTGCCGAGCGAAACTCCTCCTCAGTAAATTCCGCCTCCAAACCCGAACCGGCTGGAATCCTCGGGAAATCCGCACCGTCCCAGTCAAAGGAGAGCCCCGTCGAAAGCCCGTCCTCCCGGAAGGAGGTCTTGAAGAAAGAAGTGGCAGCCTCGAGAATGTCAGACGTGGAAGTCAGCTCGCGGTCATCATGCCACAGGGAGGCCAAAAAATTCTTCCGTCTCCGAGCATTGGCTACTCTATGAAAATAGGAGGTGTTCGCATCTCCCAACTTCACCCACTGCTCCTTCGAACGCTGCCTCCACATTCCCTCCTCCTTCCTCAAGAGCAGCACCAGCTCCTGGTTGAGCTCCTTCAACCTCGCGGACTCTGGGGGAGTGAGGCTAGCTAGCTCGCCTCTCGCCTCGAGCACCCGGATCTCAGCCAAAGCCGAGCCCTTCTGGCGAATAACATTCCCGAAGTGGGCCTTGCTCCAAGCTTGGAGTTTCTTCTTGACGAATCTGAGTTTCCGAGACATGTTCAGAGCGGAGTTATCAACCGACCCCGCCTCTGCCCACCACCCAGCAATCAGATCCTCGAATCCCTCCTCCAAAATCCACATAGACTCGAAACGGAAAGGAGGTCGACTCAGAGAAATCGAGTCCGTAGATAGGAGGATCGGAGCATGATCGGAAACGCAGGAGGCCAGACCTGTCTGGATGGATCCCGGAAAACGCATGTCCCAGTCCGCAGAGATCAAGAACCGGTCCAGCCTAGCTAAGATCGGGTCTTCTCTCTTGTTGCTCCACGTGAAAGTGCGCCCGGATAAAGGCAAATCAATCAGCTCTTGGTGACGAATGAACTGGGAGAAAGCCCTCATCGCCGAAGCATCCCCATCACTGCGAAGCCGCTCCTCCGACCCCCGAGTGACAAGGGCTGTTATTCGAGCCCAATATATAAGAGGGGGCTTGATTTGCGGCGCTGTACATGTTGAGGTGGCCCTAAAGAGAATTCACTGTTTTGTCGGGTGTAACGATTATATACGACAGTGTAGAGGTCCAGGTTCAACGAATCTAGCTCAGGCTCATGAAGCATGTAATGGTAGGAATAAAATTTGAAGAACAATGCAAAAGAAGTCCCAAAGCCCATCACGTCCACGCGGATCGCGAACCGCGGCCTCGGCCCTGATCAGCGTGCGCGCGCGCGTGTGGTAGACTATGGTATGGCTCTTGGGAAGCTACAAATCACAATGGATGAAGATCTATTAAATATACATTAAAGGTTCTTCCCCCGGACAATATGAGACTAAACGCAAAATTCGATTTTTTCAATCTCTTATCAAAACTAATTTTTACTAACACTGATATTGTGTGGTATACAAGTCAGGTAATTCCGATTGATATGGACCACGCCATATCGGCCAAGAATGATTAGCATGAACGACCGACATGATGTTTATACGTACTATAACATGGGAAGGACGGGATACTTTGGAGACATATGTAGTGGTTCAGATTTTTTTCGAAGGAAAGATAAACCATGGGGTATGATGCATCGGTGATATGTCTTGTATTTTTTTTATGAGAGAGAGAGAGAGAGAGAGAGAGAGAGAGAGAGAGAGAGAGAGAGAGAGAGAGAGAGAGAGAAGAGAGAGAGAGAGAGAGAGAGAGAGAGAGAGAGAGAGAGAGAGAGAGAGAGATGAGAGAGAGAGAGAGAGAGGAGAGAGAGAGAGAGAGAGAGAGAGAGAGAGAGAGAGAGAGAGAGAGAGAGAGAGAGAGAGAGAGGTGGCTGACAATTTGTGGTGCAAGTCGAATCAACCTTTTCTAGAGCCAAAGCTGCGACTACTAATTAGCTGAAGGTTTCCCCCCTTAAACAGTCATGAGGTTAAAAAAAGGACAGCTGTCCATTCAAGGCAAGCTCAGCCCATCTTCCCCGTGCTGATATGGTCCGGTCAAACGATGGATGGTGGTCCCCATCACCCCGGGTGAGACACGACGATAGCAACCGAAGCGCACGTGTTTGAACCTGCTTCCTCACTCCAAACACGCCACGACGTCCACGGCAGCAGCTTACACATGTTCCACTGCCCCTGCAGACCAGTTTAGCTACAATGCATCCGTCACGCACGACAAATTGGAATCGTCAAGTATCCCCCATCACGTGGTCCGCGTTCGACGATGGAACACGTGATCCTGTTGGCCTTTCTGCTCTGTGGAGCCGGCGGAGCCAGCGGCAGCCGGGAGCCGGGAGCGGCTCCACGGTCTACCTCCCGCCGCCACAAACGGTGGGGCCCGCGGCGAGGGGAACAGGACGATGCGCTGACGTCGGACCTGACGGGTGGATCGGGGGTCAAACAACGACCGAATATATACATACCCCGTTTAAATAAAAAAAATATGTATCACACATTTTTATTATTAAAAAGCGGGTTAGAGAAGATTCCGGTTTTCTTGGACTGGGTCCGACAAATACTTTGACCTTTCAACTCCTCCTGTTAGGGGTGTCAATTAGGGGTGGCAATGGGTCGTGTCGGGTCGGGTCCGTGTCGTGTCTAGTTTCGGGTCGTGTCTAAAACCCCTAGATCCGGACCCGATCTGTTTAACTAATCGTGTCTAGATCCTAAACCGATTTCTGACCAGTTTATAAACGGGCAGACCCGCTAGATCCGTTTACCACATGGATCTATTCAATTGACCCGATCCGACCCAGTCCGACTAGACCCGACCTGATCCGATATACCCGTTGATACTATATATTACAGTATCGGATTGCGGGGTAGACCCGACTCGACCCGACCCGTTGAGTTTTAAACGGGTCTTCCCGGATCTACCGTGTTCAGACCCTAAACCTAGACCCGACACGTTTATTAAAAGCGTCTATCGTGTCGACCGGGTTTACAATCCGAACCCGTTTAACCCTGGCCTAGACCCGCTAACTTTGTGTTGGGTCTGCCTTGTCGGGTCCAAAATTGCCAGCCCTAGTGTCAATGGACGGCACTTACAACCTATTTGGTTCGCTGCAGTTCAAACCACACATTGCAGTGGAGTTCCGACAGAAGCAACATGTTCCAACGATCAACTTTTAATTATTATTGAAACTGGTTCAATGACAGTGCCAACTGCACCAGTTGGAGGTAGCTATACGGAGCCAAATAGGATTCTGCGTGCAGTGCTAACCCACGGATTCCAACTGCACGTAGCCAAATAGACTGCTATACTATTTGGATCGCCAGATCGGGCTTTTGGGTCGGACCTATTTAAAATTAGGATTTGCTAGGGCCAAGACTGGCACATTTATAGCCCGTGCTTGATCAGCTGATGCATGCAACAGAGACCTCATTCCACTAAGGTTGAATCCAAATCGGGGCTGGGTTGTGCTAGGTT
Source organism: Chamaelirium japonicum (assembly GCA_947650365.1). Lineage (NCBI taxonomy): Eukaryota > Viridiplantae > Streptophyta > Magnoliopsida > Liliales > Melanthiaceae > Chamaelirium > Chamaelirium japonicum. The sequence goes on along the minus strand of OX393557.1, from coordinate 4,982,902 downwards.
CAAGTCCAATCTGACCCACATCCGATCGAAACTAGGTTGAGGTCTAGGATTTAGATCAAACTGGTCCATATAGCTTATTGGTCAGATCAGGTTGGGTCCGAACTCTGGATTTCGAGTCGATTTGTTTTCATGGGTGGGTCTAAATTTTGAGTTATTTTTGTAGACTCTTCTTCGTGCTAAAGCCAACACTTTGCTTGGCCACCTGCTCTTGAGTCCGCAACAAGGTTATGAGCCAGGGACCAATTAGATCCGGTTTGGCACAACCCACGAGAGAGAGAGAGAGAGAGAGAGAGAGAGAGAGAGAGTGGGTTAGGTTAGGTGAAGGTACTGGTATGAGAGAGAGTGTGGGTTAGGTTAGGTCAAGGTAGTGGCATGCACAGCTGACTCGTGTAGACATGACAAGATGTTCACCGACTTGATGTGAGACATTTTGCTCTCAAACTGAACTTTCCAAACTACAGTTGAATCTTGGCTACGATAATAAATTTGTTGGCCGGCATGTATAGACGGTAGCATTACCGACCAATAAGAACACTCCACATGTTCAAACTTAACCCTAAGGTAGGCCCGGCCTGCCTGTTTTCTCCCTAGCTAATTACTGTCAACAACCAAAATACCAGCTAAAAAAAAAAATGTTATTCAGCCCGAAGGTTTTTCTAATTTGGTCGGTCCGATTGATATGGCAGGATGCAACTGGTGGCTGAAACTCACTAGTAATATTTAAGTCTTTTACACCACCAGTTGTATGCTGTCATATCAATTGGGTTGAGTGGAACCAGAAAAACCTTCAGGTTGAATAACATTGCTAAAAAAAAAAATATGTTGTGTGAAGATTATACTATAGATGCTGGGTGAAGTATCTGGACTGTTCCTTTTTCTCCTACATATGAGTGAACGGTTATGATGCCTCACTCAACATTTGCAATGAAACCCCAAGCACTAAAAAATTTTCTCACACACATGAAAAAACAATATCATAAAGCCACCTATCGACGCACGAAGATGAATATTATGATTGTTGAACAATTAGTCCCACTTTAATAATGGGAGCGAATATCATTATCTTTCTATATCCGATTTGCTCTTCTTTGCAAAAAGATCAGCTTTTGAAGCACTCAAATACTGTCATAACGATTCACTTTATTTATTTTTATTAAATTAAAGTTAAAATTGGCAAATCAAGGGAGCCTAGGGGGTGTTTGGCATCATTTCGGAAGCATCCGTTTCTATTCCCAGTTTTAAAATTTCAAACTAACGAATACTATGGGGGTGTTTGGCATCATTCTGGAACAATCTATTTCCATTCGAATTCCATGATTTGAAAATAACAGCTAGTAATTGCTCCGGTGGTATGAAAGACTTAGGAACTAAAAAATATCACTTCGGCTGTTTTTATGTCAACCAGAACGCTGGACCATCAAGTTGTATTAGAAATAGTAATTGATGATAACAACCTCTTATGGAAGAAGATCAGGGGAACAACTGTTCCACATACCAAACATCCCTTATTTGTTGCGATGGAATAGAGGACTTGGGAACGATGATATATCACTCAGTGTGTTTCTATACTACGGAACACTGAATCATTGAATTACATTAGAAATAGTAATTGATAGAAACATCCTCTTCTGGATGAGGATTAAGCGGAACAGCTCTTCCTCGAGCCAAACACGCCCCTAGTTTATTAAACCTTATGTGTCCCATTCCTCAATGACTGCGAATTAGGGCATCTGACTTCACTTAAAGAGAGGACCCACCTGATCCAGGGTATAACTCGCAAGTGCGACATCGGAATGTCGCCATGAGAGCAAGGGGTGCAACTCAGATCAAGTTGGTTTGAGCCAACCCGGAATCGAACCGAACTAGTTCGGCTCTACCATATTGAAACCCGAACAACCCGACTTGGGTATACATCCGAACCAACCCAACCCACACTAAGGTTGGGTTGATTCGGGTCGGTTCTTGGGTTGGAAGTTGGTCTAAAAAAATAATGGTTATCGACTATTTACTAGCAAACTAAGGTCTATGTTGGGCTAGTTGGCTGCCACATTAATATGTGGTTAAAGGCACCATAAATTCCCCACAAGGCACACAATGATGTCACTCCTGCAGGTCGAACCCTTGACCTCGTGTCACGGGAGAAGATATATGTGTTTAGTAGGCGTTCGTAGTGGGGTTGGCCTTTTTGGAGCCTAAAGTTATTTGGGTCTTTTGGACTCTAATGACCCTAAAATAGAATGGCTTCTTATATTTGCCATAACCATGCATGATCCAAATTTTTATTCTTTTAGTTGGAAATCTCATGTTACAAAAATTGGTTTTGATAGAATAATGAAGAAAAAAAAACCGGTTTTTGGTTTAGTCCCATATTGCCCGTGGGGAGATCTTTTAATGCGTTTTTAATGGAACTCCCTTCATTGGGCTTTGTATCTTCCCAAGAGCCAGGCCATAGCCCACCACACACACGCGCGCGCGCGCCGAGCCGAGCCGGGCTCGGGCTCGGGCCGAGGCTCGCGAGCCGCGTGGACGCGAACGGGCTTCGGGCCTTGTTTTACACTGGGTTTTAATTTTTTAATTTTTAATGGAGATTTATTCCTTCCGTTACACTATTCACGAGGCTGAGCTAGGTTCATTGAACCTGGACCTCTGCACTGTCACATGCAACCGTTTCACTTGACAGAGCAGTGAATGCTCATCAGTGCGTTGCATGCAATGGCTGTGAGTGTGGGGACGTTATGGCTAAGGACCTCTATATAAGAGAGGGTCCGGTGAAGCCAGAAACACACCAAGCGAAGAGCTCTCTCCACCTTCTCTTTTCTTTTTCGTTCTCTCTTGTCTGGAGTGTCTGGAGTACGCTGAGAGTCCCAAAGGGGTTCCTTTCGGTGCTGAAGAGGAGTCCAGTCGTTGTACCCTGGGGAGCGTTCGTCGGAGGCCTTGAAGCACCTACCGAGGCGGCGAAATAGCTTTCAGGGCATTGTGCTAGCACAAGCCTCGACAACTGCTAAGTACCTTGTTCTTCTTCCTTCTTCCACCTCTTTGCCATATCTGTAGACAACCTTAGGACAACCTAAACCTTGTTTGATTGCTGTGTTCAACTTTGCATGCTAAACCCCTATAGTTTGTTCAATTACTTTTTGCACTAGAGTTGTAACTTCTCTATATTCTGTTAGTCATCGTTTGCTTGTCTTCATAGAATAGAATACCCAACAACTGAAAGCTATTTCCTTCATTCTATTCTATTCCGTTTAGATCTAGATCCAATACGAGAGTGTTTAGATCTAGTCTCTTGTTAACTGTTAGAATTCTTTTGATTTTTCATAAGTTTGACGGTGTCGAGGAAAGCTTGACAAACCGGCATTAAATTGCCCCAGGAAGCTTGGTACTTAAGCGAGCCAAGTGCTCCACCTCCTTCCTGGAGCTGACCTGGCCGTCAAATTTTTAAAAATTCAAAAGGAACTCTTCCTAGATGACTACTGAGATGGAGAGGAAACCTAGCAAGTCTAGTGAGAAGCCTGAACCATTCGATAGGAAGAACTTTAAGAGATGGCAGATGAAACTTAGGTTCTATCTGACTGTCCTTAAGGTTGTCGACCTTATCTCTTCCGAGAAGCCTACCCTTATCTCTAAGGATGATGGCTCATCTAACCAAACCGACTTAGACTCCTGGGAAAGACAGGATTATCTGTGTAGGAACTATATCCTCAACTGCCTTGTCCCCGACCTATATGATGTTTACTTCACCTGCAAGTCCGCCAAAGACCTGTGGAACTCCTTAGAGAAGAAGTACGCCACAGAGGACGCCGGGTCGAAGAAGTTTGTGGTCGGGAAGCTGCTGGAGTTCAAGATGGAAGATGGGAAATCTGTAGTCTCCCAACTTGAGGAGATACAGATTATCATCCATGAGGTCATTGCTGAGGGGTACAAAATCTACGAGGGATTCCAAGTGGCAACTATCATAGAGAAGTTGCCTCCCTCGTGGAAGGAGTATAAGAACAGTTTGAAGCACAAGAGGAAGGAGATGACCCTGGAAGACCTTGTTGTCTGAATCCGTATAGAGGAGGACAATCGAGTGTCGGAGCAAAGGGAGCGAGCCTCTATGATAAAAGGAAAGGCCAACCTCGTGGAGGGGAAGTCTTCCAAAAAGAAGGCTTTTGCTCCTAAGCCCTGGGAGAAGAACAAGCAATCCAAGCCCCAGTTCAAAAAGAAGCCGAAGGGAGACTGCTTCGTTTGTGGCAAGCCAGGTCACCTGGCTAGGGAGTGCCGCTTCAATGCAGCTAATCGGCCGAAGAACAAGTCCGAGGCGAACGTGGCACAGAGCGGCTACTTCTCGGCAGTGGTGACGGAGGTCAACCTAGTCAGCAACCTTGCAGACTGGTGGGTGGATACGGGAGCTACCCGACATATATGTGGGTCGAAGAGCTGCTTCTCCACCTACACACCTGCAGAAGAAGGCGAGTCGCTGTACATGGGGAACTCCTCAGTTGCTCAAGTTGCTGGAAAAGGGAATGTGATTCTGAAGTTCACCTCTGGAAATCTTCTGACTCTGAAGGAGGTGCTTCACGTCCCAAACATCCGGAATAATCTGGTCTCCGGAGCAATGCTGAGCAAGAAGGGCTACAAGCTTGTATTTGAGTCGGACAAATTTGTCCTGACTAAGGGAGGGTCTTTTGTGGGAAAGGGTTATCTTGATGAGGGCTTATTTAAGCTGAATGTAACCTCTTTCAATAATGATAATAAAATATCTTCTTCTGCTTACTTGTGTGGTTCTTTTGATCTGTGGCATGCTAGACTAGGACACGTTAACTCTAAAACCCTTAAAAGGTTAGTTAACTTAGGTAGTGTACCTAAATGTGTTCCATCCTCAAATGGAAAGTGTGGCATATGCGTAGAGGCTAAATATGCCAAGAAACCTTTTAAGAGTGTAGAGCGTAGCCTAGAAACCCTAGACTTGATCCACTCAGACGTGTGCGACCTTAAAGGTTACACTACGAGAGGAGGGAACAAGTACTTCATCACATTTATTGATGATTGTTCCAGACATTGTTCAATCTTTCTCCTTAAGAGTAAGGACGAGAGCTTGTCCAAGTTTAAATCCTATAAGTCTGAGATAGAAAACCAGTTAGAGAAGAGGATCAAAGTCCTTAGGTCGGACAGAGGAGGTGAATATGAGTCCGGAGAATTCACTAAATTTTGTGAAGACAACGGTATAATTCATCAGACCACTGCTCCATATTCCCCTCAGTCTAATGGAGTAGCTGAGAGGAAGAACAGGACCTTAAAGGACATGGTCAATGCCATGATGATCAGTTCAGGGGTACCTACGAACCTGTGGGGGGAAGTTGTGCTCTCAGCAGCACATGTTCTTAATAGAATCCCATTTAAGGAATCTGAGCAGACTCCTTATGAGATTCTGAGAGGTAGGAAGCCATCGTATAAATACCTCAAAGTGTGGGGTTGTTTAGCGAAGGTATCCATACCTAACCCTAAGAGGACCAAGCTAGGTCCTAAAACAGTTGACTCTGTATTCATAGGATATGCCCAGAACAGTAGTGCGTATAGGTTTTTAGTAATCCATTCTGAAAACTCATACATAGATGATAATACCATCATCGAGACTAGGGATGCCGAATTTTTTGAAAATCGGTTTCCTTATAGAGAGAGGTCTGAAAAACCTCAGGAGCCCAGTACGCTTGAGAGGCCTGCTCCTAGACAGAGGGATGACTCTTCAGATAATGAAGAGATCGAACCTAGAAGGAGCAAGCGAGCTAGGACTGGTACTTCATTTGGGCCTGACTTCATTACATATCTAGTGGAAGAGGATCCAACTAGTTATAATGAAGCCATGACCTCAGCTGACTCCATCTTTTGGAAGGAAGCTGTAAACAGTGAACTTGAATCCATAACATCCAACAACACCTGGGAGTTAGTGGAGCTTCCTCCTGGTTGCAAAACTGTTGGGTGTAAATGGATATTCAAGAAGAAGCTTAGGGCAGATGGATCTATAGAGAGATATAAGGCGAGGTTAGTAGCAAAGGGCTATAGGCAACGAGAGGGAGTGGACTTCTTTGACACTTACTCTCATGTGACCCGGATTACATTCATTAGGGTGCTTATAGCCATAGCCGCTATCCATAGCCTTGTGATTCACCAGATGGATGTAAAAACTGCATTCCTAAATGGAGAATTAGAGGAAGAGATCTACATGGATCAGCCCGAAGGCTTCATAGTGCAAGGTTTGGAGAAGAAGGTTTGTAGACTAAAAAAGTCTCTTTATGGTCTCAAACAGGCTCCAAAACAATGGCACAAGAAGTTTGACCATGTGTTAACTTCAAGTGGTTTCAGAATTAATGAATCAGATAAATGTATCTACACTAAGGTCAATAACTTGACTTGTGTGGTCATATGTCTCTATGTAGATGATATGTTGATCTTTGGAACCAACTTAGAAGTAGTGGTCAAGACCAAGGACTTCCTGAGTAGGCACTTTGATATGAAGGACTTAGGAGCTGCAGATGTTATTCTTGGAATCAAAATTAAGAGAGATTCTAATGGCATAGCTCTATCTCAATCTCACTATATCGAGAAAGTGCTTAGGAAGTTCGGTCATATTGATTGTCTACCTGCTAGAACGCCATATGATCCTTCAGTACACCTGAAGAAGAATTTAGGGCCTAGTGTATCACAACTAGAATATTCTAGGGTAATTGGCAGTCTCATGTATATCATGAACTGCACGAGACCCGATATTGCCTATGCGATAGGTAGACTTAGTAGATACACTATTAACCCTAACCAAGAGCATTGGGATGCTCTAATCCGAGTTCTAAGGTACTTAAAACATACTTTAGATTATGGCATTTTCTATGGTAGGTATCCAGCTGTCCTAGAAGGATACAACGATGCTAATTGGATTGCGGATTCCTCAGGAACCAAATCCACTAGTGGGTATGTGTTTACCCTTGGAGGGGGTGCAATTTGTTGGAAATCATCCAAACAAACATGCATTGCCCGATCCACTATGGAGTCGGAGTTCATAGCACTAGATAAAGCTAGTGAAGAGGGTGAATGACTAAGGAATCTCATTATGGATATTCCTTTTTGGCCAAAGCCTATTCCTGCTGTCCCAATTCATTGTGATAGCCAAGCAGCTATAATGAGGGCCAGGAATAACTCCTATAATGGAAAGTCACGACATATTCGTCGTAGACATAACACTGTTCGACAGATGTTGAAAGATGGGATAATTACTATTGACTATATTAGGTCAAAGGATAATTTAGCAGATCCCTTAACTAAAGGACTAGCTAGAGAGTTAGTTCTAAGTACATCGAGGGGGATGGGGCTGAAGCCTATAAACGAATAAGTCTCCGATAACGGTAACCCAACCTACGTGATTGGAGATCCCAAAATCGAGGTTCAATGGGAAAACAAGTTATTCGAGGGATTTGTGGGGGTGCTATCAAAATTCTCCCCTCTCTATGATGTGATAGTACATTCTGTATCGTTGAGAGGCTGAGTTTTAGACTCTTAATGCTAACTATAGCTGGTATACCAGTGGGGTGTATAGATACAGAGCACTCTTGATAGTAAGCACATATATGAGTGTAGAAGTGTGGCCACTTCTATGAGAATTAAGGCTAATTCTCTAGAACACTCAAGAAAACTGGGGAAGGCTCATGGCCATAAAGAGCACAACCGCATGGGACTCTATGATGTATATGGAAGTATGGGTGAGACTTGTCGACTAGACTTACAATATATAGCTGTACAGTTCAAGACGTAAGTTCACTGTCAGCTAGTAAGTCCTGCAGTCTACACTAAGCAAAGGTTCAAGTCGAAAAACACCTTATGTCTATACATACTCTTATAAGTACTCCAGACTACTTCTTTCTATTTGTTTTTCGATATTTTCATTATTGTGGGGGATTGTTACAAAAATTGGTTTTGATAGAATAATGAAAAAAAAAAACCGGTTTTTGGTTTAGTCCCATATTGCCCGTGGGGAGATCTTTTAATGCGTTTTTAATGGAACTCCCTTCATTGGGCTTTGTATCTTCCCAAGAGCCAGGCCATAGCCCACCACACACACGCGCGCGCTGAGCCGAGCCGGGCCGGGTTCGGGCTCGGGCCGAGGCCGCGGCTCGCGAGCCGCGTGGACGCGAATGGTCTTCGGGCTTCGGGCCTTGTTTTACACTGGGTTTTAATTTTTTAATTTTTAATGGAGATTTATTCCTTCCGTTACACTATTCACGAGGCTGAGCTAGGTTCATTGAACCTGGACCTCTGCACTGTCACATGCAACCGTTTCACTTGACAGAGCAGTGAATGCTCATCAGTACGTTGCATGCAATGGCTGTGAGTGTGGGGACGTTATGGCTAAGGACCTCTATATAAGAGAGGGTCCGGTGAAGCCAGAAACACACCAAGCGAAGAGCTCTCTCCACCTTCTCTTTTCTTTCTCGTTCTCTCTTGTCTGGAGTGTCTGGAGTACGCTGAGAGTTCCAAAGGGGTTCCCTTCGGTGCTGAAGAGGAGTCCAGTCGTTGTACCCTGGGGAGCGTTCGTCGGAGGCCTTGAAGCACCTACCGAGGCGGCGAAATAGCTTTCAGGACATTGTGCTAGCACAAGCCTCGACAACTGCTAAGTACCTTGTTCTTCTTCCTTCTTCCACCTCTTTGTCATATCTGTAGACAACCTTAGGACAACCTAAACCTTGTTTGATTGCTGTGTTCAACTTTGCATGCTAAACCCCTATAGTTTGTTCAATTACTTTTTGCACTAGAGTTGTAACTTTTCTATATTCTGTTAGTCATCGTTTGCTTGTCTTCATAGAATAGAATACCCAACATCTCATTTGTACAAGGGATGAGCTACGTATGTTTGTGGATGTAAAATTTGGCTAAAACATTTACGGGCCTGCAACGTAAGAGTTCATAAAGATAGCTTGGGGTCTGACAAACTATAGTGGGGTCCGCCATGTGTAGACCATCGCCCGTTGATAACCCACCATTTCGGCAATACCAGTACGAATGCACCTACTATGTATTCGGTGACGACGGATTGGATGGGTAGCACGGGCACGGACACGACCAAGGGTAAAAAGTGGTATTCTATAGATGGGGGCTGCCCATGGAAAAAATTCGTGTAAGCCTTAGTTGGGACCTGCCTTGGGTATTTCTTGGGCTATATATAGCCCCACCCTTGATAGTATTTTCCATAAAATTCTCTCTCTCTCTCTCTCTCTCTCTCTCTCTCTCTCTCTCTCTCTCTCCTTGTCTATGGATCAGATTTTGATTTGAATCCAATCCGTTAAGTCGAATATGGATAGGTTTTTTTGATCCAATAATACGATAACAATTCGAATCCGATAACCATTTACTTAACAAATCGGATATGGATTTAGACCTCTCCGATCCGTTAAGAATCCTGTCAGACAAACTATAACATGATATATTATATTTTTACCATTGTTAAATTAGATTGCTTTAGATCCAAGGTCCTAAGGGTTAATATAAAAAAGATTCTCCTGATTCTCCTTATCGAGACTCATATTTTATCCTGGTACTTCTGAGTCCTCAGTTCGGAATCGACTATTCTTTTGTGGATTCGATGTTCAACAGTATCTGATGTACTCCTATCCATAATCCGAATCCGATATCCGATCCGTACTAAACCAAATATGGATTGGATTTTTTGATCTGATAATGATTCGAATCCAATAACCCGTTTACTTAACGGATCAGATTTGGATATGATTTTATCCGAGCCGAATCCGATCTGTTGACAAAACTCTCTCTCTCTCTCTCTCTTTCTTTCATAGGACAAAATTTTGACTTTGCCCCCTAAAATTTGCCTTGATTTAAACTTTACCGTCCATATTTTCATTAATTAGACTTTACCCCCCAAAACTAACTGTTTCGTCAGCTCACCTCCCAAAACTTTATTTCTTTTCCGTCAGCTCACCCTTTCTCTAAGATGGCCCAAAAATTTATTTCTTTTTCGTCAGCTCACGAGTACGATTTTGTTCCAACCTCTTTAAAGAGGTTGGATGTTCCCGATCTCTCTCAATTGTCCATATCGAGAGCTTTTGGTCATTTCATACTGTTTATCATGGTGAAATGACCAAAAGCCCTCGATATGGACCAATGAGAGAGACCGGGAACATCCAACCTCTTTAAGGAGGTTGGAGCAAAATCGTACTCGAATGGTGAGCTGACGGAATAGTTAGTTTTGGGGGGTAAAGTCAAATTAATGTAAATATGGGGGTAAAGTCTAATTCAGGGCAAAATTTGGGTGGCAAAGTCAAAATAACCCAAAATTCAATTATAAGCACGCGTAATGCACGTGCTTATGCACGAACACAACACAGCTGAGTGGACTCGAATCGAATGCTGTATCCATCGAGAGAGAGAGAGAGAGAGAGAGAGAGAGAGAGAGATGAAGGAAACGGCGGGGTTTGTGGGGATTGAGAAGGTTGGGGGGAGATCAACTGTGTCCCGCTCCTTCTCCAAGTACCCTCTCAAGTTCATCATACCCAGAAAGGTCTGTCCCCCCCTCCCCTCCCCTCCCCTCATGAATCCAAACCCTCTCCATCCCTTCACACCACCGTCTTATCTCGTGGTCCCTCTAACCCATCCTCCCCGCCGGTGGGATTTCAGGCCGGATCCTCCAAGGCCGACGCCATCTGGATCTATAGCCTCTCCTACGGCGGCGGGATCGTCTCGGTGCGCTCATACCCTTTCTCCCTCTCTCTCCCCAAATTTCCTTCAAGTTCTCTCTACACATCTTCTTGATGATGGTTTTGGGTTGTAGGGTGACTGCATTTCGTGTGGGATAAATGTGGGCGATGGCTGCACCGCCGCCCTGACGACTCAGGCCTCTACAAAGGTTCCGTCTTCACATCTCTTTTATGTTTTATTTTATTTTTAAGTAATTTTTTAGTAAGAAAATAATTGAGCTATTATTCGCATTGAATATGTACGTGTAGAATATATACGGAAGTAGAATGTATACCTCATTTGGTTTGGAGTAAAATTTTAGGAAGTAGAATAAAATAAAATTATTGTTAAATATATTTAAATTATAAAATTGGAAGTTGTCATTATCCTACGAGAAAGGGTTGATGGGTGGCGGCTGGGGGCGGTGATGACCAACGGTGACATCGACCATCGAAGATCATGGCCAACAACATTGACGATCGGCGGTGGTGGTGGTCGCCTACGGTGGAGGCCGACATAGTTTACGGCGATTGCAGGTGGCAGGGGAGACAAATTTTATAGTTGCCGAACGAAATGCTCTTTCATGAAGTCATCCGATCGCCCCCAGACCCTACACCAACCAAGAGGAAGCAGGAAGCAAGGCTCTCTCTTCCCATTCCGAAGAGCCAATATGTCAACTTCATGAGATAGTGATAGGGAACCGTCACGGTTTTCCCAAACTACAAGACCGGGGATCGTTCGGGTTTAGGACCTCCGAAGTTGGACAAGAAATACTAGATCTTAATTAGTAGCCTAATTTGCATTTTAACAGGATTTCAATGATTAAAGCAGGCTCAACAGGTATATGCATCAAGGGGCACAGGTTCATATAACATTCAGGGTTCTATTTGCAAACTAGCAATCGCAATTGTAATGAAGAACATGTGGAATTTATGTTTAATAATATTTAATAGGACATGTTGAAATAATTAACAATAACAGGAATTGCCTATTACTAGTTGGGAACAAATGCACCTGGTTTTGGGCTTGCAGTAGTCAGCACAAGTAACCTTCTTCAAGGGTATTCTCGGGATTCCAAATGAGAAGAGTGAGCAACTGTCTTCAATATCCAATGAAGAGATAACATTTAAAATCCCACTCACAAAACCAATGACCTCTGTTTTGCCTCTTGTGGCTCTTGTCACCATCAAATAAACTATGAAAGCACCCAGAGAGTCCGTGACTCTCTTTTCTCTTGCTTCTCTCTCTCTGTTCTTCTCTTTCTTCTCTCTCTCTCTCTCTTTCTACTCTCAGGCCGAACAGGGGTAGAAGACGAGCGGCTCGCGGGTCGAGGTGGCACTGGTGAGGCTGAGCGATAGCCGGTGGCGGGTCGGACGGGCGGATCGGGACGACAACGTGACTCGGTGGGGTCGGTATGGGTCGGGCGGCACTGGTCGGAGCGACAGCGTGACGCGGCGGAGTCGGCGGGGCCGGGATCGGGACCGGCGGAGATCCGTCCGGGCGGGCTGTAGCCGGTCGGTGGGCGGTTAGTAGGTCGCGGCAGATTGCGACTCAGATGACCTCTTCGGCTTCGCAGCAAGCACTGAACATGGAGAAGTGGAGAAGGGGAAGGTCGGTTGGTGCTTCACGCATGGAAGAGGGTGTTGAGCATGTCTCACGCAATTATTCAAATATAAAATCATATCTAATTAACAGACGAAATTATCTAAGTCATAACAGTCCATGATCTTCTCGGATGGTGGCTTCAACCGTCGTCCAGTGACGGCGCCTCCAGCTGGCATCGTGTCGCGGCTCGGGCTGGTCGGGCGTCTTGCATCAACTCTCCCGGGGTGACGAGAACTCGACTCCGTCGAGTAAGGGTGTAGAAGACTTCATCAATCCTCTGAAGAGCTCGAACTGTGCACTAAGCAGCGTCCCAAAAAAACTGTAACACTTGCGAATTCGGACGACCATGCCAGTGAATAAGATATAGTAACCAGCTGTCGATCACTGTGTTTCCAACCTGCTCACCTGCAAACAAGTATACCTGTATCTAATCTCGTACATCAATAGGCAATATAGGCTCAATGGGGTATCAAGAAAAGGGGATAAATGGAGCAGATCTTTCGATCATAATGTTGGGTTTCAGGGATGAAATTGCTGGACCTGTCAGTGCAAACAGATAACTAATATTGGGACCGTGGTATGCCCACTGACCAAAAACGGGGTCACTTACAACCTCAAACAACCTACCCAACCTCGTACTTTGGGAAGACTCAGCTTCCGATTCCTTCTTAATCCTATTTTCTATGCGTTTGTATAGGTCGTCTTGCCAGTGTGCAAACGCCTTTAGGGATTGTGGTATATCTTCTTGGGAATACAGAGTGATTTCCTCACCGTTTTTCATAAAGACGTAGGTATTGTCCCTTCCATTGTGGATGGTACTGTTGTCATACTCCCAGGGTCTCCCATGCAGGACATAACAGTCCATATCAAGGGCGTAACACCAAATCTTATCAAAGTAATCATCCACGGCGAGTCGGACACGACATCGTGCGGTGACACTAAGCGTGGGACCGCTTGTCACCCAACTAGTGCGCCAAGGTTTGGCGAGTGTCTCTATGACCAAGTGGTTCTCCTCGACATGCAAGCGAGCCACATAATTCTCTGAGCTACCACTATCGATATGTAGGACTCCTAGTTTTTCGGACACAGTGCACCAAGATGCAAATGTATTGTTCCTTAGCCATGGTGAGTGACCAACACTAGTCGTTTTCAGAGGTTCACAGTCTTGTGATATGGTGGCCGTGACAATGCAACCTAGCCTATCGCATCCCGCGCAAGTTCCTCACAGTCGTCAAAGTCAGGGACATAGACCTCTTCTTCTAGATCATCCTCATATTGTCCCTCACCTGACTTAACCATCAAAGTTTTAGGAGGTGCCTTCGATGGGCATTGGTGGGCAAAGTAACCATACCCCTGACAGCGGTAACACTGCCCCTTACCTGGGTGCCCTTTGGGAGGTTCGTCCAAAATTCATTTTCCTTTGTCTTCCCGACTTGGGGTTGACTCAGGGGCTTTTGAAGGTTGACTCCTAGCGGGGTAATCCTGAGGCTCAGCTCGCTTGTAAACGGACGGTTTGTGGTACAACTCTAAGTCCTGAGCTACTTGGTAGGCATGCTCTAAGCATAGTTACCAAGTCGGAAAACGGGAAAAAAACGGCAAGGGAAAAAAACGGAAAAATACGATGAAAACGGGAAAAACGGGAAAAAAACGGGAAAACATCGGAAAAAAATAAAAAAAAACTTAAAAATTATACCAAGTGTATATGTCATTGTCTAACATTAAATAATCAAAACATATAGCATATGAGTTTTCTAAGAAAGAACAAATAGATCATAATATTCAGCTTTTCATTGTTTTTGATAGTAAGCTACATAATACATACGAATTAACCGACCCATTCCAATACATCATAAAGTCTAAACTCTAAAGTGACTAAAAGTGTTCCATAGAATCCATACATGATATATCATAATGAGCCATCAAAAAAAGACATCAAAATATTTCAAATAAAAAAGAGACATTTAATCCATATCTAAAGCAAGTTTATCTTCAACATCCAAGTCTGTGTTTGGATCATCTTCACTATCCAAAGAAAGTGACCACTCATCGTCATCATTGCCAAGATCTTCCGGAAACGCCGAGATATTATCAAGAAAGATAGGATCCGCATCTTTGGATTCTTTCAATGCACTTGTCTTCATGAAGTGCATGTTCATCCTGACATAGACCAAGTCATGCAACTTTCTCGGCTCTAGTCTATTCCGTTTCTTTGTGTGCGCCGCATCAAAAGCGCTCCAATTCCTTTCGCATCCAGAAGCACTGCAAGGTTGGCTGCACAACTTGATTGCCACCTTTTGCAAAGTAGGGATCTCAATCCCAAACATATCCCACCATACTCCTGAAAATACAAAATATAGTTTACCTAGGAGCCTACGATGTTCATAAATGATAATCTAAATACTATAAACTTTTAAACAATTACTCACTTGGAGCCGCATTATCAAGCAACTCAATGGCAGACTCCACAAAGATTTTAGGATCTCGGGAATGATAACGCCTTAAATCATTGGTGAAGTCTTTTCTTTCTTCCACGGGAACCAACTTTGCCTTCACTTTATCAATTGCATTCTTCACTTCAAGATCCATCTTCACAAGCTTATGATGAAAGAGATATGGATTTAGGTACCCAGAAAAAGCATGAAGAGGATTATCTAAGGTCTCATTCCATCGTTTATCAATGATATCCCAATATGGCATAAACTTGGAAGCGTCATCATTGAAAGCTTTCTTGACTCCTTCTTTTGCTCGATTCAGCATACAAATAGCACATTGTAGACCCTTCACCGTCTACCATTCTCAAAACACGCACAAGAGGCTCAATCGCATTTATAATCTTTCTTCCCATTTCCCAAAAGTGGTTGCCTTGAATCACCGATGTAATTTCCATCCCATCATCACTCTTGCTTTGAGGTAAAGACCTCCATTCATTTGAAGCCACCATGTTCCGTAGGGCTTGTTCTTCTTTGATAACGGAGTGCAAACACAAGAATTGTGTTGCAAACCTAGTTGCGCCGGGCCTTTTCAATTCTCTCTTATGTGTGTGGGATCTCATTAGATCTAGCACATGTTGAAACTTGTACATAAATTTGACCATATTCCTTGCACTAGCCAAGATTGGACTGACATCATGAAGTTCGTCGATATGCTCCAAAATCAAATCAAGACAGTGTGCAGCACAAGAGGTTTTGAAGATATGCGGAAATCGTTCTTGAATAATATACCCCGCCGCAACATAGTTTGACGCATTGTCCGAAATGAATTGTACAACATTGCTTGCACCTATTTCTTCTATCCCGCTTGTGATGAAATTAGCAATATAGGTTGCATCTTTCTTCTTTCCTACGGTGCATTCGGACTTCAAAAATATTGTACCCTTCGGTGAACATGCAAGCAAATTGACGTGGGGCCTTTTCCTCGCATCTGTCCACGAGTCGGACATTACGGTACAACCGGTCACCGCCCACGACTCTCGGATAGTCTTCACGTATTCCTCTGTCTGCCCTTTCAAAGTAGCCAAAAGCTTCGTTCTTCCGGTCTCGTAGCTTGGAGTTACGTACCCCGGCCCATGATTTGCGATCGCCATCATCGCATCCTTGAACTCATTTGACCTCAACAAGTTGAAGGAAAGATTATTTGCCACAATCATTGCCATAAGCTTTAGATCGGCAATCTCCTTCTCTTTCTTCTTTATGAAGGAGGCAATCTTCGGTTGACCTCCACCTTCACTCCCTCTTCCAAAGAAGGTTGAAATTGAACCTCCCGTTCCTATACTTCCATGTGATTGAGAAATGAAAGAGCTTGAGCTTCCGGTAGATGACTTATCTAATTCGGACATTCGAGGCCTCTTGTTCCTTGACTCGATCCCCGTGACCGCCTCCTTAGCCAACTGACAAATTTCATCATTAACTGCTGTGCATGGCCGCACCTCACACCCTTCAACCTTCGCCAAATGATATTTCATTCTCGTTATTGATGCCGTAAATAATTCATTGCAACATTTGCAACGAAGTTTGCTATTCTCAGGCTCAACAAAGTCCCAAAATTTATCTTTTATTCTCGGCATAGTTATTCAACGAAGAGAATCAAAACTGGAAGAAGACAAATAAAAAAATACAATACAAACGTTACAATACAAATCAATTACAGATGAAAAGTAAAAGAAACATAAACAAATTGACAGAATTAGAAGATGAGGGAAAGACTGCAGTGAAATATGTAAATACAATACAATACAAATTGAGAGAATTAGAAGATGAGGGAAAGACTGCAGTAAAGAGTCTAAAGATTGCAGTAAAAGAAAACATAATCAAATTGAGAGAATTAGAAGATGAGGGAAAGACTGCAGGAAAAAAAACAATACAAACGTTACAATACATATCAATTCCATATGTGTAAGTGTGTAACTTCTGTATTTCTGATTTGTGTAACCAATTTTTTTTTTGACTGCAGTGAAATCAAACCTGGAATCATGGAAAAAAAAGAGAGAATTGAAACAGACTAAAGGATAGAAAAATGCAAACCTAGCGCAGGGGATCGCAGTCGCAGGGGATCGCAGTCGCCGTCGTCGTCGCCGATCTCAGTCGCAGTCGCCGGGGAGCTCAGTCGCCGGGGATCGCAGTCGCCGTCGTCGCAGGGGAGCTCAGTCGCCGTCGCCGATCGCCGATCTCAGTCGCAGTCGCCGTCGCCGTCGAGGAGCTCAGTCGCCGTCGCCGATCTCAGTCGCAGTCGCCGTCGCCGTCGCCATCGCCGATCTCAGTCGCCGTCGCCATCGCCATCGCCATCGCCATCGCCATCGCCATCGGGGATCGGGGGTCTGAGGGTTTGGGGATCGCAGGCCGCCGAGGCCGGTGAGGGTTTGGAATAAAAGAGGGATCGGGGCCTCGGGGGTCTTTTATCCCACGGTTTCCACCGAACCGAACCCGAACCCGAACCCTGACCCCGAACCCTGACTCCGAACCCTGACCCGAACCCTGACCCCGAACCCTGACCCGAACCCTGACTCGCTCCTGAACCCTGACCCCGAACCCTGACCCGAAACCTGACCCCGAACCCTGACCCGAAACCTGACCCCGAACCCTGACCCCGAACCCTGACCCGAACCCTGACTCGTTCCTGAACCCGAACCCGAACCCTGACCCGAACCAATTTGCCGTATTAAACCCGTATTAAACCCGTTTTCACGTATTAGACGTTTTAAACGCGTATAAAACGCGTAGCCACGTTTTTTTGAAAAAAACGCGTTTTTTTCGCGTTTGCTACGAACATGGATTAGTACGCGTTCTATACGCGTTTTTTTCAAAAAAACGGGCGTTTTGGTAACTATGGCTCTAAGGACACAATATCGCGCAAGTGGAGTTCCTTCTGGAACTCCTCCCTCAAACCTAAAATAAAACGGGATAAAGTCATCTCGGGTTCTTCTTGCACATCACACCGCATTAGAAGATCGTCGAAACGTGTGATATAGTCGGAAACCGACTTGGTGCCCTGAGATATCTTTTGCCACTGGTCTATAAGACGGGGTCGGTAAGAGGTAGGGAGATACTTTTCAGATAGTTTCTCCTTCATTTCCTCCCATAACTCGATGGGAGGTTGGAAGTTCCTGGCCAATGCCCTTTCAGTGTTATGCCAGTAGAGTTTGGTAGCACCTATTAGTTTCATTTTAGCGAACCGGATTCTCTGGGCATCTGACATGTTGTACCACTGGAAATAGTAGTCCATGTCTGCCATCCAGTCCGAAAACATGGTCGGATCTAAACGACCATCAAAACTAGGGGCGTCCAGTTTGATACTGCGCATGGCGCGCTCATCAGGAGTTTCGCGCGCGGGACGGTTGAATTGTGGTCGAGGCTCGTTGCGCCTACCACGCTCTCGGTTGACTCCATCCACATAAGACTCATTGTCGGTATTGATAGAGGTCTCTACCCGGTCGAGCCGGGTGTTCAGGCGGGCCTCTATCCCATCTACCCTAGTAGTCATGTCGGCCCTAAGGTCAGCTAAGGCCTTCAATATTTGTTCACTATGGTCCATTGGGGTGGAATAGGTTTTACCGCTACGGGTTTGCATGCAATGGAAGGTTTCATATCCAACCTATGCTCTGATACCAATTTGATGGGGAACCGTCACGGTTTTTCCAAACTACAAGACCGGGGATCGTTCGGGTTTAGGACTTCCGAAATTGGACAGGAAATACTAGATCTTAATTAGTAGCCTAATTTGCACTTTAACAGAATTTCAATGATTAAAGCAGGCTCAACAGGTGTATGCATCAAGGGGCACAGGTTCATATAACATTCAGGGTTCTATTTGCAAACCAGCAATCGCAATTGTAATGAAGAACATGTGGAATCTATGTTTAATAATATTTAATAGGATAGGTTGAAATAATTAACAATAACAGGAATTGCCTATTACTAGTTGGGAACAAATGCACCTGGTTTTGGGCTTGCAGTAGTCAGCACAAGTAACCTTCTTCAAGGGTATTCTCGGGATTCCAAATGAGAAGAGTGAGCAGCTGTCTTCAATATCCAATGAAGAGATAACATTTAAAATCCTACTCACAAAATCAATGACCTCTGTTTTGCCTCTTGTGACTCTTGTCACCATCAAATAAACAATGAAAGCACCCAGAGAGTCTGTGACTCTCTTTTCTCTTGCTTCTCTCTGCTCTTCTCTTTCTTCTCTCTCAGGCCGAACAGGGGTAGAAGATGAGCGGGTCGCGGGTCGAGGTGGCACCGGTGAGGCTGAGCGACAGCCGGTGGTGGGTCGGACGAGCGGATCGGGACGACGACGTGACTCGGCGGGGTCGGTATGGGTCGGGCGGCACTGGTCGGAGCGACGACGTGACGCGGCGGAGTCGGTGGGGCTGGGATCGGGACCGGCAGAGATCCGTCCGGGCGGGCTGTAGCCGGTCGGTGGGCGGTTAGTAGGTCGCGGCAGACTGCGACTCAAATGACCTCGTCGGCTTCGCAGCAAGCACTGAACATGGAGAAGTGGAGAAGGGGAAGGTTGGTTGGTGCTTCACGCACGAAAGAGGGTGTTGAGCGTGTCTCACGCAGGGATGAACAAGGGGAGGGAGAGGCAGAGGTTACCCATCACAGGAACCAAAAAAAAAGGCACGAATTTCTTTCTTTATTTCTTCATTAGCTAACAAGAGGAGAAAGATCTCCTTAAATAACCAAAATAACTGCAGAAATATCATATCCCTTATAAAACGGGATTAATAATTATTCAAATCTAAAATCAGATCTAATTAACAGACGTAATTATCCAAGTCATAACAGTCCATGATCTTCTCAGATGGCGGCTTCAATCGTTGTCCAGTGACGGCGCCTCCAGCTGACATCGTGTCGCGGCTCAGACTGGTCGGGTGTCCTGCATCAGATAGTCACCTCAAACCAAACTTAGCAAAAGTTTTGGAGTCCAAAAATACTTCCTAAAACCTGACCTACCACATTGTACTTCGAACCAAAGAGAGCCTTTGTAAGTTAAGAATCTTGGATTTTGCCCCATCATATAGACTCAGAATTTAACGATGATGAGATATGTTTTGAGGTTCTCTCATGCGTTCGGAAAATCTCGAGGGCTTAATAAGAAAGTTATGACTAGAGATGCCCGCAACCTGTGGTAATAGATACTTACGTGCTGAATGGTATCCGCTTTGGAAATGCATCCGATTTTGAGAGATGTAGATTAGGCAGTGTTTTCAAAGTGTCGCCTAGACGCATTCTTGGTAGGCTCCTAGCCATTTTTAGGCTCTAGGCAACTAAGTTGATCCCTAGGTGAGCTGTAGAACATGGGCGGGCGCCCAAACGCCTAGGTGCCAGGTGTGTAGGCATCATCTAGTGTGCCCTTGTTTAGTTGTTAAGAACTTAAGTCGGGTTGGGTTTTTCTTAAATATGCTGGGGCGAGTCTGAATATAAGCTAACTTAGGGTATAAAAGAAAAAAAAGAGGAATGATGGGGGATCTTTGTTCCTATCTAGGTTTCTCTAGCGTTTGCTGTGATTATTTGATTCTTGTAGCATCTGCGAGTGCAGCGACTGGCGGGCAACGATGGTGTGACAACCTGTATCTCCCGCTTCTTCAGTGGTTCCTGCGGCCTTCTCTTTCATCTCATCTCTCATTTAATTCTTCCATTGGTGTGATTCACGGTGATAAAGCGAGCAACAAGTATCTCTCTCATCTATCTCCCATGGTATATGTGCACTTAAAGAGGTTAGTCATATAGTCTACTGCATGTGTTTCCTGAATGAAAATAGAATTGATTTGTGAATGGGAAACAAGGTGGGCATATCCAAAAGTCCATAACACTTCTCTAATTCAAGTGCTTTGTTCAGGGAAGGCTACATATATATTACCAAGTTGTAATCCACATACTTCTTACCAACTTTTAATGCAATTACTGCAATTGATAGTATAAAATTGCTAAAATAGTAAAATACATATAATATATTCATAAAACAACTTACAATATATATGAAATAATAAATATATGAATATAAATAATCCTAGGCGCTAGTCCTGGGCCCTGGCTAACTAAGGCAAAACGCATAAGCGATACCTAGTCGTCTTGAGTCTCTTGATTACACTGAGATTAGGTACCAGCATAATGCGGTCGCATGTTCGCATATGCATCCACAAAACTCTAAACGCTAATGGGAGGGGCCACATATGTGGTTTGTAGCATATGCTAGAAGCCTAGAACATGTCTTTATGTGGTTGCATAGTGCATAAGCAGTTGCATCGTGCCCATGGTAAAAATTGACTATTAAGCAATTTTTTTCAACCATTCTCAACCCACCCACCCTTTTAATATTTTTTATATCCCTCCGCCTCCTTTCATCCCACAACCTTTCTAGCTCTCACCAAGTTCTCACTCTCTCATAAGCTCTCTAATCACTCTACATTGTAATCTTTGCTTAAGCGCTCTGATCCTACTAATCGCCCTCTCTCACTCTCTAACTAACTATCCTCCAGACTCCCCTGCTCTACTAACATCATCAAAGCAAAGTGACAAAAATGTGCTAGATATTAAGGTGATGAGGTTAAAGGTGTTTCAATATGGTACAACCTTGCACAAAGAACACAAATGCCCAAGCTAGTGATTTCTCAGTCTCACTTTCTTTAATATATGTATTTATAGTTAGGCACACCATAATTTCCATGCCTTATGCGACCTTCTCGATGCACTTAAACCCTTTCTCGTCTAAGTTTTTTATTTTGTTTTATCAAAAACATATAGTTGCATTCTTTTTAAATCTCATGCAGAATATTAATCTAGTTCTTTTTTATGATGATTTAGGTTTTAGAGAGACTGTATTTCGTGTGGGATAAGTGTGGGCGATGGTTGCGCCATCGACCTAACGACTTAGGCTTCTACAAAGGATCAGTTTTCGCTATTTCTTATAGGTTTTTTTGTTCTTTTATTTTAAAATTTATTTAGTAAAAATACTTGAAGGTAAAATTGAGCTATTATGCATATATAATATATACTTGTAGAATATATACGGAAGTAGACTATTTACCTCATTTTGTTTGGAATGAACTCTGAGCAATATAAGAAAATAAAAAGATACTTGAATTGTAAAAAATGGAAGTTGTCATCATCCTACGACAAATGGTCGACAGTTGATGGCGATGGTGGTAACTAGTGGTAATGGCGACCAGCGACGGTCATGACCGATAGCAACAATGGACAACACTGGTGGTCGACGGGGGTGGAGGCGGACGATGGCGATAGCGTCCTATTATTATGGTTGGTGGGGGAGACAAATTCAACATTTATGGGATGTGCCATATTACATTTTTTGTGGAGTTACAAATGGGACCTTTTGAAGTATTATAAATCCATGTGTATTAGCAATACTTGATGGGATAGCCACCTCAAACCAAACATAGTAAAAGTCTTTGAATCCTAAAATACTTCTTAGAAGCCGACTTAGATCATTGTTTACATCAAACCATACAGGGTCTTAATAATATTCCAAAGTTAAGATCTTGGATTTTGCTCCATCATATAGACTCATAATTTAATGATGTTGAGATTTTTTTTTTGAGCTTCTTTTGTGCACCCAAAAAAATATTGATCCCTTAAATTATGGCACTAAAATGTACCTCACCATGGTTGACTGAAGGGCTTATAACAAAATAATGACTAGAGATGCTTGTTACCAATGATATTTGAATACTTATGCGTTGAATGTTATATGTGTTGACAAAATGCATCTGAGTGTGAGAGTGTGAGAGATATGGATTAGGCAGTGTAGCCAAAGCATCACCTAGGCACCTCCTACGCGAGCTCCTAGTCATTTTTAGGCTCCATGCACCTAGGCAGAACCCTACCCAAGCAGAACCTGTGCAGGCGCCCAAACTCCTAGGCGCCGAGCCTTTAGGTATCACCCGGGCGCCCTTCTAGTCATTTTTAACTCCAAGCGCCTAGGCGGAGACCTAGTCGGGCAATAGAACCTAGGTGGGCGTCCAAATTCCCAGGTGTTAGGCCTTTAGGCATCACCTGGGCGCCCTTGTGTTAGTTGTTAAGTCGGGTCCGGTCTGAACAGCCTAAGCTAACTTAGGCTATAGAGAAAACAGGGAAGAGGGGGGGGGGGGGGGGGGGGGTTAGGGCTTGCAGCAATGATGTGATTCTTGTGGCATCTACATGTGCAACAACTGGTTGGCGGCAACTGGTGTCCCCAGCTCGTGCGGTGGTTCCTCCGGTCTTCTCTCTCATCTCATCTATTTCGCTTGTTTCTTCTGTTGGTGTGGTTCACGACGATCAACAAGCAGCAAGTCTCTCTTTTATATCCATCGGTGCATGTGCGCATGAAGAGAGCAGTCACTGATTCAACTGCATGTGTTTCTCGACTCAGTAGAATTGATTATGGATGGGAATGAAGGTGGGTTACATCCAAGTTCATGAACACTTCTCTAATTCAAGTACTCTGTTCAGGAGAGGCTGCATTTATACTATTGCATTGTAGTTCACATCAATCTTTAATTACTAAATTTGATAGTATAAAGCTACTAGAATAGTAAAACTGCATATAATGTCCGACACTTTTAGACATCTTGCTTAGGTTATATTGCTTCTTTCTGTATGATGTACATAAGAAAAATGTCGTCTCTGCTCATATCTGATTCCCGATTTGCTTCTCATTCAACTTTTGTTCCATTTTTTGTTTCCCAATTGTGCATGTTAGATTCATTAATTACATTCTAAGTTTCTCCACAAATACTTGTTCTTAAACAGGTATATAAGTCCATAGGGTCAGGGTGCTCTGAGCAAGCTCTTGAGGTAAGTTTGACATGAATTTTTTTATTATGATTTAAACCTTCCTAAACATTGCTCATCTTTTTTATCACTATTCAGATGGAAACCGAGAATAAGAAACCAAGAAATGGTTGTTTTTATAAATAAGTGATTTTAATATACTTCTACTTATTTTGTACATTTTCCATATTGATGCAGTCATAGGAAATGTTTCAAGTAATCAACTTGTTCTGTGCAGTAGGCTAGAATTGGAAGGGATGCGCTTTTGGCTTATATTCCAGACCCTGTGACATGCTTCTCAACTGCTAGGTACTCCCAAAAGCAAGTATTCAAAGTCTTTCCTGATTCAAATTTGGTTGTTGTAGACTGGATCACTAGTGGGCGCCATGAGAGTGGAGAAAAATGGGAGTTTGATCTCTACAAGAGTATAAATCACATCTTGTTAGAAGGAGGCCACCCCCTGTTTCTTGACTCGGTGATGCCCTCTCTTTTCTCATAATCTTGTAGTGATACAATTTAATACTTCATGATGTTAATACCTAGACTGCTGCCTGCTTGAAACATTACAAGTCACTTTCTCAGATATCACTGATCATGCATTTGTATATCACAGTCACCAAAACACACTTGTTACAGAACTGGGTAAATGTTCAGTTCACATTTCTTCTGTGCTTTCCCAAGTAGACCTTGATGTATTGGATTTAGGTATTGAACAATGCTTGGTTTATGTTGGTGAAAAATAACATATGAGTTTTTCCAAAGAAAAAAAGAACATATGAGCGTTGCTTTTTGTTTACTTATTTTTTTGAATAAATTGTTTACTTATTCAATCCCTCGCGCGCGCACGAACTCCACTCACACCAAATGAAAAAAAGAACAACAGGTGGAGGCTGTTGTGAGAGATGTGAGAAGGGGATGAGGGAGGTGGGGGAGGGGTGGTGGTGTTCATAAGAGGTGTGGAAAGAGGGTGAGGGGCTACAATTGTTTGGAATGCTGATATTTAATTTTTCCTCTTAGCTTAGTAGTATGGACAGATGGGGCCCAAACAAGGCCCATAAGGCCTGCTGTCTATATGACCGTAGGAGGATATTCAAGTTATTTTGTGGATAATGGATAAGGTCAAGTAGTTGGCCAAATTTGGATAGGATTATATTTGTTTTTTCAGCATTATCGAATGTTAATTTTGAATATTTGTAGATGGCTATGCAGTCAAAGTCGGTAGTCGGCCCTGGTCGGCCAAAGGCCGACTAGGACTAGTCGGGACTAGTCGGCCAAAACTTATTCTAACCCCTCCCCCCTCCCTAAACATATATGATATATAAACTAGCATAAATGTCAATAAGTATATGATATTAGTCGGTTAATAACAATAGATACCTTCACACTTCACAGCATGGGTATAAATACATAAGTAACAGTCTAACAGAACACAGTTGTATTGGCTTCATGCCTATATCAGAAGACTCAGAACTAAGAATTTATCACAATATTTGTTTGATGATGTTTAATTTGTGAACAATCCCAATTTTGATTATAGGGTTATATGGATATCAACAAATAAACTAATTATTTGTCTATGTTTTTATCTGAGGTTCTCAGGTGCTCAACAGATGATTACAGGGAAGAGCCATAGTTGTGAGTCTTCGACTCAAGAATTTGAGCCAATGTAAAAAAATCCAAACAAATTTTCTTGCAAAGACTCATTTCAAAAAAAAAATTTGCTTGTAGAATACTGCCTGGGGACTAGTCGGTAGTCGCTAGTCGGGGACTAGTCGGGCTAGTCGGGTCTAGTCGGGGACTAGTCGGGATTCCGCCCAGCAAAGGCAGAATCGAAATTAATCGGTCGGCCAAATGCCGCCTGGGGACTAGTCGGGGACTAGTCGTCGACTAGTCCCGACTTTGATAGCATAGGTAGATGGGTAGGATTATGAAGTTAGGATTTAGGTAGTCACTAATATCTATAGTAAACTCTGCATCTATGAAGACTATGATTTATCAATATGCAGTGAACTTCATTCCTGTGGGACATCTCCTACATTGTACACAAATCTTGTTTAACTATTCCTTTATCCTACTATTAATTCCCACTGCAACCCCTCTTGATAAACTCATCGTTAGATATATGTTGATTTCCTCTTCCCATATCCACTGCAGCTGATCATTAGTTAATTGCATTTGATGATTTTCTTCTTAAACTGAATAAAGGATTCATTAAAAGCTTAAATGTAGATATCTAAACGCTAGCCTCTTTTTCCCTCTTCATTCGATTACATCATGACTTGGAAATTTGCTCCTAATATTCTTCTACAACTAAAATTAGAAACCTGCTATTTACTGATTCTTTGGACAGCAAGCCTATACCTTCTATATAATTAATCGTCGGAACTCTAGATTATCCAACATTCAGTTTTATTGTTACATTGGCACCCTAGGGTACATCAGTGTGGTATCAGAGCCCTTTTGTAGTGTTATGTCTAAAATATCTGTTCAAAAATACTAATCTTGTCTTTCAATCATCATGAATACTAAACTGGGGGTTTTGGAGCAAAATTCTTCAGAACTTCAATGTTGATGCCAAATGAGCTTTCCATTTATTGGAAATATGTGAAGGGAGTCAAGGTCTTCTTCCTCCACTTGCAACAACTGAAATTTCACCAAACAAACGAAGAGAGTAACATCCAATGATTCCACAACCATTTCAAAGCCTCCTGCAGCGAAACTTCTATCGAATCATGTTTAACATCAAAAGAAACTTGGAGAAAACAAATTCTTTTTGCTAAGAAATCTGAACAATAGACTAAGATAGTGATGAGGATGATTGGAAGCACATCTTCAGAACCATCATCACAAGTAAAGGAAATTTACTCAAGACTATTATTGTTGAAGGGAGCAAGGAGAATTTCGAGTTGGCAGACATGCTGGAAAAGCTGAACCTGAATGTGAAGTACAGTTACGAAAGAGACACCTTATCAACTAGTGGTGTGGGTTCACGAAAGCAGAGACCTAGTTGGTGGAACTTATTTTTTCACCAATGACAGTTGCACCTTTTCTCTACATTGTCTTATTTGATCATCATGTGAAACACGGCACATGAGAGAACACACATACCTTTATCCATGGCCGTGTGGAGTATGTCGGAAGGCCACATAAGATTAGTAGCATCTCTTGGGATTTCACCATGAAAGCAATTCAAGTTTTTTGACTTAATAAATAAATAAAATATTAAGAATCATTTATATCATTCCACGGGCACTTATGTTATTTGATTCAGCAGATAGATCATATATCACCTATGAATTCTGGATACTGATATGGAATATGGATACGAATATGTTGATATGGTAATTCTTGAAAAAGTAGGATACGATAACTTAGGGATACACACTAATAAATAAATAAATATTTGAAAACTTTTGTCTAAAATAGTAAATAACATTCATCAAAAAAGTTCTAAAGATATGTCGAACCAATTAAGATGTAAGAATAAATAATCTTTAAAATAAATATAGTCGACAAAACGACATCAAGATTGCAAATTAATTATCCCCCATACTTACCACCAAGGTTTAGAATGAAGAACATAGTTAATAAATTTTTATCTTTTACAACCAGGTTCTGCTAGAACAAAGATCCGGTAGCAGCCTTGCCGAGCGCATGCGGGATTACCAAGTCATTGCCATGCTCATAATCTTAGGGTACGTTCTCACATTGTCCTGCAGATTTATACGCCATATATACATCTTTTGATATTGTACTTTTTCTTTGGAACTTGTATTGATGGCATATGGTTTCTCAATGATTCTCTGCTCTCCTTGCCAAAATGACCTCACCAGATGTCACCTTCTCTCCCTGATAAACGTTGCTTACGCAATAAAAAAAGGAATTTAACTAAATAAGAAGTTCCATTAGGGTCTGTGATTTCTCACATGTATCATTTGTTCCTCATTTTTTTCAAACTTAAATCTGGTGAGATTGAGAAAGCCAAGTCCCCTGGGAATGCAGTGTTCTTGGTTTAAGGTGAAGATGTTCTTCCAATTAGTGATTTCGGGTGTCTCCATTTGTAGGCCCAAGTTAAAGCACGTTCAAGATCAAGTACAAGATGAAGTGAAGAAAATGATGTCGCGGCAACTACGTATTCCGTCCCCGACCGCCGGACGGCGTCATACGAGGCTGGAATCCGAGAATGGGCCAACCAGACCGCCCTTGGTCGCCTCTTGCAGTGCCTTCGGGTCCAAGGTAGCCTCTCTGGTTTCTTGTAATCGCGGAACTTGGATGTATATGAAACTTCGGGTGTTACTGTGTGATAGGCAGGCGTGGTGGTTCGGATAGCAGCAGTGACAACAGACTCGGTGTACATGTTCTTGAGATGCCACTTGGCTAGCTTGGAGCCGTTCTTGGGGGCATCGCCATACCGCTGATATCAAATGGGTTGGATTCTTCGGACAGGAGGAACCGGAAGAAACAGACCCTCGATGTATCCAGAGCAAGATGCTGTTCTTCCATGTGTTTCTAACAAATTTTCCACCCAAATTCAGTTCATTTCTTGTCTGGAAACACAACTCTTTTTACCAAGTAAAAGAGAGAACATCTTGGCATTTTTTGGGTGGTTAATGTGTGACCAAGGTCCCTGGCAGCTGATCTGTGGGGTGTTGAGGACGGGCAGATGATGCTTTTCGCCTAAGGTCCGCGGTCAAAAGTTCAGTTATGTGAAAAGGGCTGTCAAAAGTTCAAAATATCCTCACATCTGGTCTCCCCTTTCTCTCGTTTCTTCTGAGCAACGGTGGCGATCGCAAGCAGTAGCCTTGAGTCGCAGCTACTCGTCACCGCCATCTTTCAATGAGCAACGAAGACAAAAAGCCACGGGGGATAGAGGTTTGGTTTAGGATTAGGTTTAGAATTTCTAAGTTTAGGATTAGATTTAGGTTTAGAAAGGAATTGCATGAAAAGTGTAGTGACGGGTATTTTCGTCCCGGCAATATGGCTATCCTTCAAACCCTGCCCTTTCCTTTTTAAGGGTACATCTTGGCATTTTAAATGTTGAGAGCGGGCATTTTACTAGATGCTACAGTAATTAGCCTAGTTCTGAGACCCCCGGGAGGAACATCAAAACCCCTCCACCAAGTTAAATGGGTTTGGAATGAGGGCAACCTAAGGTACTGTAGCCACTACAGTAAAACAACCCCTAGCTTACATTATGTGACGTCATATATGCAACAATTGCAATTCTCAGAAATGCAATAATTCTTTTTTTGGGTTATTTTGACTTTGCCCCCCAAATTTTGCCTTAAATTAGACTTTACCCCCCATCTTTCATTAATTAGACCTTACCCCCCAAAACTAACTGTTCCGTCAGCTCACCCTCCAAAGCTTTATTTATTTTCCGTCAGCTCACCCTTTCTCTTAGATGGTGAACTACCGGAACAGTTAGTTTTGGGGGGTAAAGTCTAATTAATGAAAAGATGGGGGGTAAAGTCAAATTCAAGGCAAAGTTTGGGGGGCAAAGTCAAAATAACCCTTCTTTTTTCAGATTGTAATTACACGCATCAAACACGCCTTAATATATGTCAGGATTTACACGACTCCACAAAAGTTGGGGGGGGGGGGGGGGGAGGAAAAAAGAATTGCACGACCAGAATTAAAAAACATATTACAGTACAATTGTTGTGTCCGGGTTTCACTCACTTCATATTAATGACGTAATAATGCACACTGAAGCC
Organism: Chamaelirium japonicum; assembly: GCA_947650365.1. NCBI lineage: Eukaryota > Viridiplantae > Streptophyta > Magnoliopsida > Liliales > Melanthiaceae > Chamaelirium > Chamaelirium japonicum. The sequence continues at coordinate 4,953,600 of OX393557.1, read as the reverse complement.
CAAAACTCAAATTCCACTCACCCGTCACCCCCACGAAATAATTAGATGAAAAGAAAAACAAAAAAAAAATGGTGAAGACAATTCACACAACCAAAGCTGCGGTGTCGTCCCATTAGCCTAGATCTGCTTGAGGATTTGTCGGCGATGAATGATGCAGCTTAGAATGTAATTTCACAGGGTGCATGGAATGTTCTTCCACGGCATACAGCTTCGAGGTTCTCCCCGGCGTACGAGTAGAGAGGCGAGATCTCCACACCTGGGGATCAATCTCTCTCTGATTAGTAATATTGCCCAGTTTTACTTTACCAAGTAGGAATCCAAGAACGGAGTAAAGTGCGGTTGACAAAAGTAGGGAACAAGGGATGCGGAGATTACCGGTTAAATACAATGGCACCGAGTGCGTTAAGAAGCCGCCTGCAGCCACCACCCAGCGGCTGTGAAGTCGGAGAAGCATCAGGCGAGCGCTATCAGGAGTGTCGTAACTCAATCCGTTTGCATTCTTGACAGGCGCGAATTCTTCCTCCCGCACGACCTGTTCTTCGTTGAAATCAGTGTTGGTGGGGGATGAATGAATTCCAAGAGCATTTGCTTTCACTTTTTTGAGCAATGCTATTCAGCCATCCAGTTTTCCATCCGGATCACAGGTGTCATCCCTGACAGGTGAATCGCAGGCATCCCGATTGGCAGGCAAAGGGACGGCTGTGATCAGGTGCCACATCGGAATGACCTGGATGGAAAACAGGATGGCTGTCAAGCTTCTTCCTTCACTTTTGAGCAGGATATATCCCAGCAAATGGAAGGATTGGACATGAAACTGACCTCAAATAGAGCGGTCGAAGGTGCGTATGCAAAGGCATCAAATATGAACTGCTCAAGCTTTAGACCCATTGTGCATCCATGAATAGAAGATATTTTCTTTTCAGCAAGGTGGTAACTGCATTCAGAATGCACATTCCTTTATGCATTAGATGCGTTAAAAAATTATAAACAGTGAAGTAAAATCTCATGGCATATACAATTGAAGTAACATGCAAGACGGCCATGTGTTTTTATAGAGCATAATTAATTTAAAGAAAATGTGGATAAAACTATAGCCATACCATACTCATACACACCAACCATAGAGCCATGTCCCATCTATTTGGGGTCAGCTTCATGAATCGTTCTTTGCCATTCAATTCTTTCAAAGGCTATCTCAGTTTTCAATGAAAGCTTTTCCATATCGTTTCTAACTTCCATCAATGCCACCTTAGGTCTTCCCCTCCTCCTTGGCCCTTCCACAATTATTAGAGACCCTTTCCTTATAGGGGCCACCTCTACTCTAGGATGTACACGCCCAATACCATCTTAGTGTTCTCCATTTTCTCCTCAATTAGTGCAACTTCAACAATTCCTCTATTGCACTCACCCCTCTAGCTCAATACTTCCTAGTTTTTTTTTTTCTGCACATCACCTCAACGTCTTCATCTCTAGCATGCCCATCTTGTGTTCTTGCGCTCTCTTTATCGGCCAACATTCTGACCCATATAACATTGTTGGCCCTATCGTTGTCTTGAAAATTTTTACTCGGAAGTCTTGAAGGCATTGAGCACATATTCACATAGCACTTTTGAAGCTCCACTCCACTTCATCCAACCGTTTAAGCATACAATTTTTAACGGTAGCGTTCAAACACTGAGAGATTACATACTTAGAAACAAACTCTTTAAACTCCCGTAAGCAGAGGCTTCATATTTGAATCAACGATGATGACCAAGATGAAAATGCTAAATATGAACACGATATACCCATATAGTAGTGATGGAACAAGCATTCTAAAAAAGTTAAAGCATAATTAAAAAGGCTGTACTAACTCATCCAAGTGCAATTAGAAGATGATGTGAAAGTGCAATGATATGGCAAGAGAGATGTGAAGGATTACTAACATGCTGTCTTTTTCAAGGCCATTTGCTACTTGGCTCAGGAAATCCAAACTGAACATATGTAAGCATACCTAAACAAGTGGAAAGCGTAAGAATGAGTAATTTCAAATCCCCATGACCGAGTAACACCAGTGTCAAAAGGGGTAATGTGAAAAGAGTAATAAAGAACACATACAACATGATATGCATGATACTGATTAATTACATATATGAAATAACATAAAATTATTACGATAGAATTTTCCCCAAAATAGATGTCCCCAAAAACTCTCATAAATTCAAAATCTTTTATATAAACATGCTCTAAAATCAAAATTTTCAAAATTCTTTGTAACACTGAACTAGCATAGACCATTAAGAAACATAATGCACTCAAAATATAAGTTAGTGCAAGATTAATGATTGCTAACGAATTAAAGTTTGATTTGCATGGCATTAGGAATGAAGTCATAAGTAACTGCTATGATTACCTTTTGTTGGTTGTCAATGTTGGAGATAGTAATGTAAAGAAAACATGATGTCATATAACTCCAGGGTCGACATAATAATGAGCATCACAAAGTGTATTCTCTTATTGTCACAGCACTATTGATGCTAGGGCCAATCACAAAGGAAAATGGATCCACATGTGGGACTTGGAACACCCGGGAGAGACGAAGGGTCTCCCCATATTGAAGGATGCAAAGTTAAGGCATGTTTGGCTTTGTTTAGTTTTTGGCAAAATGTAACACTAAGAGTGCTTTTGGAAAATCCTGCATACGGCGCTTCAACAAGTAGAGCTTTTGGGGGGTCTACTTAAAAAACGTTTCAACCATTTTTTGGGTCACCTAACCACACAACCAGATAGACCTTTAGGAGATGGGTTAGGTTTACTTTCAGTCATTATAAGTCAGGTCCCCAACTATCGCACATCACATAACTAGGAATAATTTGATCCACAACACTCCAACAACTTGCCTATGAATGTTAATTCATAACTATGGGTTGGCCCTCAGGCAACCAGGTGGGTGCCTAACCCGGCTATATTACCAATTAAAGACTTAGGTGTCTTATGCAGCTACAGCATAGGCGTTCCACCAGTCAAGCATGCCTAATCAGACAACTAAAAGCCTAGGCAGTCGCCTGTAACAGTATCGATCATATCTTAGCCAAAATGGACCCCTACTTATATGTACTAGTAGGACAAAGCCACTTAAAGGATCATTTGATAGGCACATCTTAAGAATGACCTCAACGCCCCTTTCACAATGCAAGCTACTAGTACGTGAACAGAAAGACATCATATGATCATAAATATCTCCAAATTGATCCTTAGGTTGGAACAATTATCCAAAGGAAGAAAATTGTTGCAATCTAGTTTCTAGTAGTTGCTATACTTTAGTCCACTTGCTTCTTTCTTTTGCTTTAATTAATATATCTTCATCTTAAGAATCACCTCAACGCCCCTTTCACAATGCAAGCTACTAGTACGTGAATAGAAAGACATCATATGATCATAAATATCTCCAAATTGATCCTTAGGTTGGAACAATTATCCAAAGGAAGAAAATTGTTGCAATCTAGTTTCTAGTAGTTGCTATACTTTAGTCCACTTGCTTCTTTCTTTTGCTTTAATTAATATTTCTTCATCGTTGAGGTTTTCTTTTCTAGCATTCCAATACTAGTCTTTGATGGTGATATGGACATGTGGACTCAAGCTTATGTTGGTTAAACCTACAAGTGGTGGATATCTACACCCACTGAAGCCATCACATGAAGGGCACATGACGCTTAAGTGGCATGACATGTCTAGTACACTTTACATGATCAAAAGTACCATAGGAACACTATGGTACAGATGAGATCATATATAGTGGAGCCTCTTGTAAATCCCTTTGATGGGTTCCACTTAGAGAAGCCATCCCATTGTCCCCTCTCTCATTCCATACCCCCCCTCCCCAAATAAAATAAAATAAAACTTTAGGATAGGCATCTACCGCATGCGGGAGAGGGAGTTGATTATCATTAGGAACATCAGTAGGCCCTTCCTCGCAATGACATGTTCCTCTTTTCCACCTCCACTCCTACTCTACTAGATGTGGGTCTAAAAGACCTTATAGAAGACGACTAATCGACCCCATTCTTGAGTTATTGAATAAGAGTTCTGGTTTATGGGTTTGTGAGGCTTTGTTCATTTTTCTTCTTTTCTCTCCTCCACTTAGTGATTTCTTCTAGTTTTTACCTTAATTCTTCCAATCGATCCTTTTATCTCCACCTTTTCATCCCTATTGCTCGTGTGTGTGTGTGTGTGTGTGTGTGTGTGTGTGTGTGTGTGTGTGTGTGTGTGTAATTTGGTGCTCAAAGCAGCGCCTTCTCGCGAGCCTTCGTAAGTGATCTTCATCGACGAAACATTTCATCAAGCCGATGGAATTCATAAGCTATTTCTTGCTGATATCTTTCTATACTACTTCTTACTTCTTACCTATTCTCTTTTAGATCCATAAAATTCTCTCTCCACCTTTCAATCCAAAATATCAACTTGCAAATTTCTGAAATTTTCCTCTTAATTGCAGAACTGATCTTCTTGGGTCTCTCCACAGCCTTAGTATGTCTTGTTTGATGTCTACTTTGGCATAGTTGAACACTTCATCTACTTTGTTTGGTTTCTGCTGTGTGTACACAATAATATCAGAATTTTTATATTTGTTGTGCAATTTGGTTTACTTGAGAAAGTTACATACATCGATCTAACTAGATCTTTTGAGAAAGTTTAACTAGATCTTTTTTGAAAAACAAAAGAAGTTGACATTAACGATTAACTAGCCGCTTTTTCAACAAACGAGGGATTTTCCTCGAAAAAAAAGCTAGATTTAATCCCCAACTACCTTGGAATTTAAATCCCTAAAAACAGGGGGATAAGTGTGTTGTACTCCCTGGAAAGCAGAGGGAGTCTAGGACTCATTTTTCCGTGATTATTGTTCATGAGAGAGGATTTTCGTGATACCTCTCCCACATGGGTTAAGGATGTTGGACTCCTTGTCTAAGAATTTATACCAAAACATGTAGAGTCCAAATTGTTAGAGAAAATTTAGGAGAAGTCTCCCTCCCTTAAAGGACTAAAGTAGTTTTTTTTTTCTTTTGTTCAGAAATTTGCAACCCATACATTCTGAAATTCTGCAGAAAACACAAAAACAAGAAAAAGAGGCTTGTGACGATTTAGGAGTCCAATGATAATTTATTTTCAGTAGGTTTTGGTGTTCCCAGATGGTTGTAGCTCTCACACTTGAGCCCAGATAAAGAAGGGGTCTCTACTCATTGTAAAGAAGATTATAAGTGAATTAATTTCAGATTAATTTAGGCCTAGTTTTTTATTTCTAGTCCTCTTCTACTCTTTCTTATGTGATATTGTCGAGTGTATGCCTTGATTGCTCACTTCTAGGATCATGTCGAAAGAAGTCGAAAGCCCAATAGCAACACCATAATATAGGATGATATTTAAATGGGCTAATAGGGCCTTTCATTGGATTATTGAATCCTTATGATGAGGCCCACTAAGAAAAGATATTGTATCGTCCCCACTCCTACTCACCTTATTCCTTACATAGGTCAACTTCCAAGCGATTAATTTTTGAAGGGAACACCAATTGATCCCCTCCCCTCTTTCTCACACAGCCTCTCTCCTTATGCTATCAAAATCGGGACTAGTCGGCGACTAGTCCCCAGGCGACATTTTGCCGACCGATTAATTCCACTTCTGTCATTGCTGGACGGAATCCCGATTAGTCCCCGACTAGAACCAACTAGCCCGACTAGTCCCCGACTAGCAACTGCCGACTAGTCCCCAGGCAGCATTCTGCAAGCAAAATTTTTTTTGCAAGGAGTCTTTGCAAGCAATTTTGTTTGGATTTTTTTACATTTGCTCAAAATCTTGAGTCGCAAGACTCACAACTATGGCTCTTCCCTGTAATCATTTGTTGAGCACCTTAGAATTTCAAATAAAAACAGACAAATAATAATTGTTTATTTGTTGATATCCATATAACCCTATAATCAAAATTAGGTTTGTTCACAGATTAAACATCATCAAACAAATATTGTGATGAATTCTTAGTTCTGAGTCTTCTGACATGGGCATGAAACCAACACACAACTGTGTTCTGTTAGACTGTTACTTATGTATTTATACCCATGCTGTGAAGTGTGAAGGTATGTATTGTTATTAAACGACTAATATCATATACTTATTGACATTTATGCTAGTTCATATATCATATATGTTTAGGGAGGGGGGAGGGGTTAGAATAAATTTTGGCCGACTAGTCCCGAATTAGTCCCGACTAGTCCTAGTTGGCCCTTGACCGACTAGGGCCGACTACCGACTTTGACTGCATAGCTCTCTCCCTCTTTCCCATCCGGCACCACCTCTCCTATTCCACTAGATGTCGATCTAAAGGATCATATGAAGAGCAAACCCCAAACACCCACCCACCCATTGAGACATTGAATATCAAGGCATTGAATTGAGGGTTTGTGGTGAGGCATTGTTCATGCATTCTCCCTTCCACTTGTGATTTCTTCTAGTTTCTACCTTAATTTCTTCCAATCCACCCTTTTACTACTCCACCTTCCATCTCGAAGCGCTTATGAATGGTTAAGTTGATGCCCAAAGCAGCTGAAGGTGCTTTCCAATGGATGTACTTACACAAACTTCACCAACAGAGCATTTCTTGAGCCATCAAAGACCACATTCTATTTATTAAGTGACATCCCTCCACACAACATTTGCTAATTCTTATTTATTCTCTTGGAGACCAATAAATTATTTCTTTCTCCACCTTTTAGTTTAGGTGTTGTTTGTTTCGACATAAGTGGCTGTGGAAGTCATCAAAGTGCCAGAACTCGAGCACTTCGGGCGTTTGTTTCGGTGTAAGTGACTGTGGAACTCGGAAATACGACTTCCGATCAACCCTGAGAGGTCCATTTTTCAGTCGCTCGACTTTGGAAGTCGCACTTCCCTTGTCCAGAAGTACATTTTTTTTATGCCATGTCATCCCCCAGACTTCCAATCAACCCTAGAAGGCCATTTTTTTTTAATTATAGTTATACACTTCCATCAAAACAAACAACATAAGTGGTGGAAGCCTACTTCCCAACAGAACACTTCCACCAAAACAAACAACGAAAGTGACAGAACTACAGTTTCTAGCCTTACCACTTCCATCAAAACAAACAAAAACTGGGACTTCCGGCCTGAAATCCCAATCAACACTTCTATCACTTTCTACACTTCTCCCACTTTCGAACAGCCAAACATCCCCTTAAAATCTCACCTTGCATTTAGCTGGGATTTCTCTACTAATTTTAGAATGGATCTTTCTGGGTCAATCCATAGCCCTATTAAGTCCTATTTGTTCTAATTCACTTTTTGTTGCATTTTCATATTAAGTACTGCAGAACATTTATGTTTGTAATAGAAGTTTGCTTACTCGAGAAAGTTGCATGCTTCAATTTAATTTCTGCATATTTTGAAGGGCTTGTAGATATAATATTTTCATGTCTAATTGCTGGAATAGGGATTCCACGCATACTGATTAAAAGCTGACTGCCTAATGAAATATATAAAGTCCTCCCGAAAGCACTCGTACCAAATAGAAGCCCTAGCCAAGGCTTCAAGAATCTAAATTGGGTCAAAAGACATCAATTGGGTCCTCCCAATATGGTAGGATAGAATAGACTAATTCATTGAAGGGCACAGATGTGTTAATCCTTAGAATAAGGAGTGTTACACACATTGGAAGAGAATAGGAAGTGATCTTGGCTAAGAGAAATGCTACACCTTCAGATTCTGACAGTGGGTCCATGTCCAACCCTAGAAATATCTTTGTATCAGCCACTATCCACCCTGGATATAAGTTAATCATTCATTTATCTACTATAGGCCTTAAATTATATTTAGAAAGTTGTCCATGCACTTGATTAAAAGATTTGATCTAAGTTTTGTCAAAAGTACAGTTGATATGATGTCAGAAGCTATGTCAAGTGCTTCATTTGAGGATACTTTGCAGCACTACCAAGGAACAATAATACCCAACCCATCTTATTTACGAGAGGTGCATTTATTTTGTGACTCCACTTTGTGTGAAGGGTTCTAACTATTAGGGTGCACAAGTGCTATCCAGTAGGTAACATGTAGAATAATCAGTAATCACTGTATCTTGTGGTGTACATAATACTTTAGTAGCGGTCAAAATTTTCAATGTCACATTGTATCAATTGAGATACTATGATATACATCAATATGACTATGAAGTGACAAATACCAACAAGCTGCCATCCACGACTTCATTCCTTTCGGGTAGCCATCGGTACCAAATAGGAATCTTAATCAAATAGAAGTTAGCTCGGCATCTAGGGTAGAAGAATGCCATGTTCGAGGAGCTTTGAGCTTTTAGTAGACTTATATTCTGAACCTTGTTTAAACCCTACATTGAAGGTCCACCAATTTAAACCCTTCTTGGAAGGTCCACCATTGGGTTATAAAGCTTGCTCGGGTGGTTCTCATGGCTGCAGTCAGGGGCTCAGAGGCTCAGAGCATGGTATTAAAATTTTAATGAGACCTTTGGTCCGACCTTTGATCATTTGAAGTGATGGCAGTCTCCTCTGGCCATTGTGGTGGCAGCAAGCCTCCCCACTGGATGAACATGAAGAGTCATTTTCATAGTGAGATCATTGGGTACTAACAAAAAGCATTCTCCCAGCCTCCTGCATCCTTCACACTATTATGGCCTTTGCTAAACTATCTATGAGTTTAACAAGCTCTCCAACTGTGGGTAGAGTGTTTATTATGCCATCCACGATGCTGAATTAATTAAATGACATTATAATTACACTTTGTTGCTATGGTGCTTCTCCAAGGGTGTCCCAGTAGCACCAAATGTCATATTTTGACTTCCTAGATGATGCTTATACCAACATCTAAAACATGTTCATGATTAGATTGGCATGGACCTTCAGTCCTTATCTACTTTCTCGGCCTCTAGATTATCTTATCTCAAACAGTTGTCATGCAAAAGTTCACCTCTGACTTGACCAACAATGTGCATCTATTGAATAAATTCACAAAATACCCTATGAAGATTTCAGCCCAAAAGTTTTTTACCATCTCTCTAAGCAAACTCAATATTCATTAGCTGGTGGGTGGTTGTCGAGCTCATTATCTCACAGCTTGACATTCTAGTTGCATTTAGCATGGTGATGAATGCGTCATGCAGGCTTTGCCCATTATGTGCCTCTCGAACATATTACCTAGTTTCTTACCAGGACTATCTATCAATCTCTTCCTTTTTACCTCCAATGCTTGAGGCTAAAGCCTACATGACTGATTAGGCCAGCCATCCTATCAATGAACATCTACCAAAGGGTCCCTGGACTTGATGGAAAACTCCATTACCGCGTAAATGTTCAGAAGCGTACATTGCCTCTCACTAAGCATGAGTACTAAGTATTGACTTACATCTCTTCTGAGGTTCTTCGGCTTCAACGACTTCTCTTCAACTTGGGCATGCCTTCATTGCTCCTACATCCTAACTATGGCATTAATGCTTATTAAGATAGCTCATAACATGGTGTTTCACAGGAGGTAAGCACATAATGATTGGTTGCGACTTTGCTCAATATTCCCTCACATATTACATTTAACCTATTGAATAGCTAGCAACTTTTCTCACTAAACAGATACCATTAAGCAGTTTCAACGTTTACTAGATTAAATAGCCCATCTTTGACATTTACCTACTGAATATTGTATCCGTACCATGATTGCAATCTCCTAATATTTGCTCCTCAAGTTTGAATTATACTTTGTATGAATCTTGCATGTGCATGATTTCTCTCCATTTTAAATGTTAGGTGCAGCAGTATAGGTGCCTCCAGCCATGCAAAGATAGCTATAAATTCAATGAAAATGGCTAGGTTTATGCTCTAGATATCAATGGTCCTAAGACTCGTGAAATCAAACAAAGAAACATAACATCCTATAATAAGTTTATTTTGAAACTTTATCATCATAAGGATATGAAGATCGCATTGACATAAATTGCAGTCCTTCGTAAGAACAAATGGAAAGAAAGATTCATAAATTGATACTAAATAGTTAGAAAAGCCTTCTTGGCCAAGGTTATACTTTACTATACTTTTTTTGATATTCAATTACTTTCTAAACTACTGCGAGAAAGATACAAATACCATGGAGCAACTTTTATGCAAAACCAAACAGAAGTTGAATTACAGTTCAAAACTTTCACCACTTGATAAGAATCTCAATGACAAATTGAACAAATCATCTGTGAAGTTCATGCAAGAGCGCGTAATATCATGTGTAGATTTTATTGCCCAAAATTCTGTGGAACTTCTTCAGTTAGTTTGTGATTGTGATTTTACCCCTGGCAACTAAAATAATAATAGGAGCTTCTCAATGAAAGACATTAGACCAATAAGTTTATCTCTATATAAAAAACAATTCTAAAAAAATTAACCCAGAAAATCCTACTAATAGTAATGCACTCAATTGGTTCAACAAGCTTTCACGCCATGATACTGAGTCAATGAAGGGCATAAAATTTACATTACTCCAACAGAAGCGAAGGCGTCCAGTTGTCTGATTGATCTCACTAGCCATTGAAGGATCCATTTCACTGTATTCAGTAACGGTAAGAGGCCCACCTCTACCGCATTGGACAAAAACCCCAACCTTCTCTTGAGGATATGCCTGAATTCAAGTCAACATTCAAATGATAAGATTCATTCAAATTCTTTCACGAAACAGAGAGAAAACTAAATTGACGAATTTTACAAAAGGTGTCAGGAATATAGCTAAAAATAGCTAGCATCAGAATGATAATATTTTCGTGTGCATAAACGGTATGAAGAATCTGGCATTAACAATTTCCAAATGCACAAACATCTCATAGTAATCTGAAGATCCGCTGCCTTGAATTACACAACACCTTGTATCCAGAACCATTAATAGTATTAACAGATCCTCACAAACTGTTTTCATATAAGTGATCCACACATGAATAAAATGAATTTTGTCAAGGCCTGAATCAGAATGTGGACCAGTAGCTCAAGTCAATTAATATAATATTAAGCCTATTTCATTTAGCTTTATATGATTTTCCATCTAGTAAGTTTCAACTTGTCAACAGCTTCGTAGAAAATCTTGTCCTATAAGTGCTCCAAGCCATATGCAGATAATATAATAAGACCAAGATAAAAATAATTTTTGTACAGGAACCCTCCATGGGCTCTAATAAATCTCTTATTTGACCTATCTATTGAAAGCAAAAAACATGTGTCGATTCATACAGAGACACCATTTAATGTTTGACCGCATCATCATGCAGATGGTTGAACTTGTTAGTCTTTTTTTTTGCTCATTAATATTTGAACATCATGAATAGAAAGCACAAAGATATAACACACGTTCATATAGCTTTCTTTCAAAACCATACATCTAATTATGATGGGTACAAAACAGTAGAAACCCCAAAAGCGGATTCAGTGATTTTAACAAAAGCAAGAACAATTAAGATAAATAATAATGATCTAAATAGAAAGTTAACTTAATCTTAAAAAATTTCTGCAGCCTTATTTGTGAAGGTTTTAAGAATTGTCTTTTGCTGAGAATATTCAATCTTTTTGTTTACCTTACGTACAACTTTTGCGGAAGCAGATGCGCCTTTATCGATAAAGTATCCTAAAAATGTTGGATCTGCAACACGGACCTGCCTTCAGGAGGTTAGATCATTACAGTACGCATAGAACACAATTTATTGAAATTTGCGACTAACAAAAGATCTCACCAGAGCATTATCAACCCCATAGAAGTCCACATATTTCACCCCTCTCATGGCCATATCTTCCAGTAATCTTGAAGATTTTAGAGCTGAGAAAGATGATCAAAACTGAGTAAAGATAATAACAATTGCTTAATGCTACCTATATGAAGATGCAGACCATGCTGATATTAGGAATACGATGCAGATCATGTTGATACTAGCAAGTGTTAATATATACATATATCTAAAAAAATACCAGAATATACTCCTCCATTTCCATCAGGAGCCTTTGCCACCTGGCTTTACAAAATAAATTATATGATTATATAAGTGGCATGAAAGAAGCCAACAGAGCAGAATTAAAGAAGTCAATAAAAAGAAGTGCAGAAAAAAAGTTGGGAGTAACAGTTGAAAGATATAGGATGACAAGAATTGAACCCCTGCAATATTCAGATATAAGGAAGAAAACACTAAATGCTGCGTGGAGCCAAACATAATAATATTTGGAACCACAATATAGCTGACATAAAAATGGATGAACAATGCAATATAGATACAGTGTTCAACATGGCAACCCCAAAGCCAACAAATGGTTACATGTTGAGGTATCGATAAGAACGGTAATTCCATCGCATTAAAAATAAAAGCATATCAATATTTCGGCATTACTCCAAAAGAGAATGAGGGTATCCAACTTATATTGCTTGGACACTAAAACAAATTTCAACATAATCAACATGAATTATCGAATTCTGAAAATATGATTACAAAACACAGCGACATATTTAGGGATGTGAATGGAAGCATGCCTAGTTTATATCAACATCCAAAATCATTATCGATGTGTTTAGTACCAAAATTCGAGGACAAAAACCAAGAGACGGTTTTATATAATCTGTGAAAATTTTATCATGGATTAAGACAAAAATTGGCATGTTTAACTAGGAAAAGAAACATGTGTTATAGGCATGATTAGCCCATCATCATATAATTCCATTTGGAACTACTCAAGAGTCAAGACAACCTATGTATCATGACTATGTTTCTAGAATATTTAAGTATAGTCTATATTTCTTGCATATGTTTCTGTAATCTAGTAGGTTAAAGTTGGAGATAGAATAGGATAATACTTCAAATTTATAAAAGGACGTGTTGTTGAGATGTGTCTGACACCAAAATCTCATGATGGTAAAAGAATCCCAGTAGCATAGAATTAGATTAACAGAAGGTTAAGGTCCACGTCCACTATTCATATATTATGAAAGAAAGACAAAGGAAAAAAAATCATATCTGATCAAAAAGAGAACTCGTTTTTTCAAATTCAATAAGGTCAAATATCACTTTGTCACCATAGCACCATCTGGTATCACGGGCATAGGCTTGGAACATAGACCATGAAAATGGAATTTTCACCCAATTTAGTATTGTTACAAAAAATTGCTTAACTAGTGCCCTCTTAAAACTTTTTCCCCATCTACCGCTCCTCAATGTCACCTCAGCGAGCGGGGCCATAAAGTGTGAACCAACATCCGTGATACTAAAACCAAAATCAGAATGACAAACAAAAGGATAGCATGATGTAAGTCAATGATTCCTTGCATAATAGGTGTCGCTACCTCTTGAGATCCTAAAACCATGGTTACGCAGCGTCACAAGGAACAATTGTGAGGAATAGGCATTTTAGAACCATTATTGGAATTTTCATTCTTTGACTACTCTACTCTTGAAAAGATCAAATAAACTTGAATGAATTGTTGTTGGTTTTTCCAACAAAAGATAGATGGGATTGAACCTTGCCTTCTTCTTCACCTACACTCCTCCATCGGCATCGAGCTCACAAGCACCACTAATGAACCTCCTCGAGCACCACATCTCCACCACCTTCTCCTCCCCCTTCCGTTCCACCCCAATCCCCCACCTCTCCCAAGTCCCAACCCTATAGCCGGCGAGCAATTTATCTGTAAGCCACCGTTGCAGCAGCTGATTAGTAGAGGGTTAGCCATGTCTTAGTGCTTCCTCTATTTATTTGATTTTTAGGTGCAGGCTGGGAAGGTAACCTTTTTGGCGAGAGGAACCAAAGGAGCAAGAGGGGATTGGGGTGGTGTAAGGGGAGGATACGGGGAAATGGTGGTCCAGTAATTCGTCGATGACAGGAGGTTTAACGACCACGCTCATGGCTCGGAGACAATGAAGGACGGTAAGCTGGTGGAAAAGACGGCAAGGTGGGTCCGCTTGCTATGGTGGTGCTGTGGAACAGTAGATGGGGAACAAGTTTTAAGAAGATAATAGTTGAGTAATTTTCTATAACAATTTTAAATTGGGTAAAAGCTTCATAATTTATAGGATTTTGTAATTAAAATCTATAGTAAGTCTAGATTTGTAATTCTATGCAATTAATGTGTTCAAAGATTACACGTTAATTTCCAACTACATTTTGGAAATTAGTATCATGAGTTGTTACAATAGTTCTTCACAATTTAATAGGTTTTTAAAAAACTTACCACAAAGAAAATCAAGAACATCAAAGACCAATCGCCGACAAATAACAAAGGAAAATAGAACAATGGGCAAAGTCCCAATCACTGATATCAAAGCCAAAATGAATGACAACCTTAAAGTCAGGATAAAAATCTGACATGATAGATCAAAATAAGAGGAAAATGAATCAATTTCAGCAAAGAACAGGGATGAATTTAATATACTCAGCAGAAAAGCTGCAAAAAAGCATTTTAGTTCATTCAAAAAAGAGGCCCCACCAAGTTGAAACACAGATAACACTTGATATAGACTAGAACTAAGAAGAATTTTTTGCTGCTATTAAAACCCTAACAAACAACTTCCCAAATAAGAAAAATACCAGAAATTAGATGAAGCTAGTTGTAGTCCATAAATAATAAATGAAAATTCCGTCCACTCTTTGACCCCTAAAACTTCAAAATTTGGACAAGAGCATTGTACATCTTGAAACGATCTTTCCAACGAATATAAGGTCCGATAAGAGGGTGAGAAGATACAACCACAAGGAAGCTTATTGAGTTAACATTTAACTACAGCTGAGATATGTCGGTCGATCTGATCGACCCCCTTAGTTTGCTACATCACCATTCACCACTGAGGTTCTTTATCAATTACAGATGTTCCAGTCGCTTCTGTTACACGAGAAATTGTACTTCAATGTATTCTAAATTCTATAACTCAGGACTCAACTCTAGACTCTAAAACAAACTCATTGTCCATCATATGGTTATGCTAATTACCTCTCCTTGCTTCAGTAAACCACATATCGTTGCGAAGACTGTCAGCAAATTACGTGAAAGGAGGCAAGTACCATCTTCAAGGAAATACCCTTACATTCGAAAAATTAAAAAAGATAGATGGAAAGGATGTGGATGGAGGTACAAAAAACTCCACCGGACTGCAACTTCCACATCATTATTCAATCATTGATGCTCCCGGCTTCACACTTAGCACCAATCGATGCTATGGACGTAAAATTATCAAAAGGAGACTTGTTACACAAAAGGGCAAAATTGAAAGCAGCAAATCAAATTCTCCTGCATACATCAAAATGATATATATATATATATATATATATATATATATATATATATATATATATATATATATATATATATATAAGGGCGCGTGACTTTGTATGCCCATGCATTGAAAGGTTCAATGTATGCTCCTCTATTAACATACATAGAGGTTTCCAAATTTGCTAATTTTTTGTGGAGATGATATCTATGTTGAGATGATCATCCTCACAAAAAATCAGCAAGTTCTGAAACCTGTAAGCATTTCAAATAAGCTCATCAAATTAACAGTTGAAATGGATGGCTGATAAAGCTTCTAACATTTTGATGGATCTAGATGTTTCAGAACTTGCTGATTTTTTGTGGATATGCTATCTATAGCAAGATAAACACCCTCAACAAAAATCAGCAAATTCTGAAAACTCTAGGTGATAAAAGTTGTATCGTCTGTCCATTTCAAACGTTAATTTGATAAGCTTATTTGAAATGCTTAGAGGCTTCATCACTTGATGATTTTTTGTGAGGATGATCATCTCAATATAGATATCATCTCCACAAAAAATTAGCAAATTTGGAAACCTCTATGTATGTTAATAGAGGAGCATACATTCAAGCCTTCAAAGCATGGGCATACAAAGTCACGCTCCCCTATATATATATATATATATATATATATATATATATATATATATATATATATATATATATATATATATATATATATATATATATATATATATATATATATATATATATATATATATATATATATATATACTCTCAAGTGCTCACCTTTGGTTCGACCTAGCCCCTGTGACCCAGACCAGAAACATATGCACTGGAAGTGTTGCAACACCCTACACGGAGCACAACATATGATGTTTGTTGTGCTCTATGTGGGGCAACATATGCACTGGAAGCACTGCAACATATGCAATAAGGCGCCTCAACGTATAGTGTTAGATAGCAAACATATGTATAGGTGCAATGCATGCACCGAACAAACAATGCATCACAATCATACAAATTAAACCAAGTGGCCCACGGTGCTCGAATCGCACCAAAGGTGCGCACTAGAGGGGGTCTCTCTCTCTCTCTCTCTCTCTCTCTCTCTCTCTATATATATATATATATATATATATATATATATATATATATATATATATATATATATATATATATATATATATATATATATATATATATATATATATATATATATATATATATATATATATATATATATATATATATATATGGGCGTGCTATAATGCGGCATGCGGTACGTGCGGCACTGCACCGCAGCCGTCTGATGCACGCGTTGTGTGCATGCGATGCACGCAGTGGTGCATCAGAAGGCTATTATGCGGTGCCGCACTTACCGCATGTCGCATTATAGCATGCCCATATATATATATATATATATATATATATATATATATATATATATATATATATATATATATATATATATATATATATGGGGAAGGGGAGCCTGGACCTCAGGTGCAGCATTCATGCTGCACCCGTGCCCTGCATGAATGCCACGTGTTGGTTGCGTTGTGCGCTGCGGCGGAGTAAATGAGCTGTAACCTGTGTCCGTTCGATCAAAATGAATCAAACGGCACACCGAATCCCGCTTGATATAACCGGCTACAGCACACAGAAATCCCGTTCGATTTCCATCTGTTGGATCGATGGGAATCGAACGGACTAAAAAAATTTCGCTATTACTGTAGCGGCTACAGTAACAGCAAATCAATTTTGGTCCGTTCGATTGCCATCAATCCAACGGATGGAAATTGAATGAACACAAATGGGTCCTAGTGATTTCCATCCGTTGGATCGATGGGGATCGAACGGCCTAAAAATTTTTCGCTTTTACTGTAGCCGCTACAGTAACAGCGAAATTAGTTTGGTCCGTTCGAT
This sequence comes from Chamaelirium japonicum, assembly GCA_947650365.1. Classification (NCBI taxonomy): domain Eukaryota; kingdom Viridiplantae; phylum Streptophyta; class Magnoliopsida; order Liliales; family Melanthiaceae; genus Chamaelirium; species Chamaelirium japonicum. The sequence goes on along the minus strand of OX393557.1, from coordinate 4,936,395 downwards.
TCCCATTGATCCAACATATGGAAATCGAACGGACACAACAATCGTCCCATCCGTTGGATCGATTGCAATCGAACGGCCCAAACTAAATTCGTTGTTACTATAGCCGCTACAGTAACAACGAATTTTTTTTGGTCCGTACGATTCCCATCGATCCAACGGATGGAAATCGAACAGATTTCTGTGTGTTGTAGCCGGTTATATCGAGCAGGATTCGGTATGCCGTTTGATTCATTTCGATCAGACGGACACAGGTCGCAGCTCATTTACTCCGCCGCAGCGCACAGCGCAACCAGCACGTGGCATTCATGCAGGGCACGGGTGCAGCATGAATGCTGCACCTGAGGTCCAGGCTCTCGTTCCCCCATATATAGTCCAAGCACCCGTCGTGCATACCTCAACAACTGGAGATAGTTAGGGCATGTGTGTTGGTCTAGCTTCTCTAGCGATGTAAAGAGTTCAATTAAAGACTCACAGGAACTAACCTAATGTTGCTAAACAATGATAAGGAGATAGCCCTTGACTTTGATGGGAAGGCCTAAATTGATAATAATGGAAGTTGGACTTGCAATAAAGATAGCCTTCAAATGAGCTACTAGCGAGAATGATTCATAAAGTCAAATCCGAAAAGATGGAACAACGCTTGTTTGTTAGGATTAAAATGATAGGGAGCTCGGTACATATGCAGACGGATTCAATCAAATGAAACCTCCACTTATCTAATAAATCTTTCTAGTCTAAAAATTACATATTTGGGAAATGCATATGGCACCATTGCCATTTAATTTCCCCGTGGATAAGCAGTCGGATTCAATTAAATGAAACATTGCACTTGTAATTCTTTTTGGGCTAAAAATTACATATTTGAGAAATGCATGTGGCATCATTACTTTTTAATTTGCCCTATAAATTAATTTGAAATATGTAAGTATTTTTTTAAAAAAACTATTTCATAATATTAGATATTAGAATATATTTTATAATTCAAAATATGCATGCATGTTTTGACCATACAAGCTTGTTGTAGTAATTTTGTTATGTATAGATCACATATTTTGACTAATATTTAAACATAAATTGCAACTCTATGTCAAGAAATAATAAATATGGGGTTGGGTAGATCGGGCCTCGAGTACAAGAAACAAAAACTCCATGATATTTGTGTACCTATAGACATGATTTTCAGATTTATGCAAATTTAGCAAAAAAAAATTCGGGAAATCACCACCACCACCCAAAAAATGCATGCATCACTTGTGAAATGTTTAGTTCTTGCATGTTGCACGCACGATTAAGCCTTGACTTTTAATATTTTTATATAAATTGAACAGATTGTGAAGATCTTCAAGAAGGTACAGAATCAATCCACATGTCTGCACAAAATTGGTCAAACAACACTCCTTTCTCGTCCTTTTGTTTTACTACAAACAAGGCTTGAAATGAAATGGGATAACAACTGAAAAGAAGCGTATTTTATCTGGGTTTGCTTCAGTCGGTTTCAACCAAAACTCACATGTTTAGACAGAAATGAAGTGGGTTTAATAACTTTAATCAGACTCGTGAACTGAAACTTTTCGACTAGCCAAAACGCTGAAAAGCATTAGATGATGAAACTTACAGCTAAAATTTTAAACCATAAACTGTATGTATGTTATTGTAGACACGAGCATTAACCTAAATAGAGAAGCAAAAAAAAAAAGCATGCTCCTGCATCATATTTTTCCACTTGATTCAAACATCTTGAAATGTGTCTAATTTGATTTCCATATATGCGTCCATGAAACACTTAAGTATCAGTTCATATCAATTATTAGATGTAGAGTTACTATTAGTCCCACCTTAGTTGTGGTATTGTAATGGTGTGCGTTCTCTCTCTATATAAGGAGAGGTAGTCTTATGTAATGTGATATACAATGAGATAATACAAGGAGTTTCTCCCCAAACGCTAGTCGCTCTCTCCCTCTCTCTTCGTAACATCAATCATGACATGTGAACACATTATGAAGAAATCTGACAACTTTTTGAGAATGACAATAATATTGGATCAAGTAAAGGAACATCATGCCCATCCCACCCTGAAAATTATCCTATGAAAGTATCATGTGTTAATGCCTTTTCTTTGAATTTCATGCAACTAAAAGGCTAAAAAGGGAAAAGCACTCATAAACAGTTTTAATGCATGTCAACAGTTGAGTCTGTGTCAACATGGACTGATGGACCCCATATATGGTCTGCACGTTCCAATATCATATATTGTATATCTCTACTAAGATTTTGTAGACTTAGCCTAAACGTTTGTACCACAGTTCGCTGCATAACTTAAAGAGAAGATGGTTTTTGTATCATGATAATAAAGAGAAGGTTTTGTAAAGTCCCTTTATTTCATGTCGGTGAATGAGCATTCAAATTGGAATCCAATGTCCTCAAGAAAATAATGAGCAATAATCATAACAAAGCTAAATAATTGAGAGGAACAAAATTTAGATGCAAATCTTAATTTCATGAGCAATATTCAGACTCAAACATTACAAATAAAGAAGTGACCATACCTTGTAAGGCGTCTCCATAATAAATCTGCCATCCCTAGAAACACAGGGAATAGTGCCTTGTTGGAAAAAGGTGACCTGCATCAGAAAATGTGTCAGCCCAGTAGCAATTCATATTTTAATCTGAAAAGGATGTCCAAGTATTTACTTGATCAGCTTCCAGGCCAAAATACTTATGGCTTTCGAAAAATTTGCGGGTAGTATCATCAGTAAATGGGCTAGTCATTATGTACCAATGAACTGGCACAAAACCAGCTGAACCTGCCAGTAATAGAGCTATAAGATTTACCTGACTGATAAATAGAGCCAAAAATGTTCAACTAATAAACCTTACCATCAGTGGATTGAGCTGCAAGTCTTTGCACACATAAAATTCGTTCAGCTTGAAGTTGAAAGAGCGACTTCCCAGATGGTAGTCCAATATCTAAAAACAAGAAGCAAAAAAAATTTGTGACATGATGATTTTTTTACTAATAACATAACAAAAGTTCCTAAATAACAAAATATAGATTTCGAGAAATACAAAAGCCAGATATCATTGACATTTGTAGGTATCACAGAAGGGTCTGCTAGAATTTGCGAGTAACTGATGATGCAGCCCAAGGTTTCGGTCGAGCCCATTGATCCAACCCAATCAGTCAGGTGTCATGTTATTGGTAGTCATTATGTTTGGATTTTTAGGAAAGATTAGATTTTGAATTGTTGATAGTGGTTAGGACTTAGGATTAGGTTTGATTGTTATCTTTTTGGGCGCCTATAAAAGGGCTATTGTAACCAGGAATTAGTATTGTTGTTGTATGATTTTGATAAGTTCGTTACAAACAAATGACCCATGGAGCTGGGTTATCTTCTTCCTCTCCCTCCCTTACTTATAAACTTCGGTATTCATCTAGTTTCTAACTTTTCTCTCTCGTCTCAAGCATCTATCCCTTCGTCCATATGCCGTCAGTCACCATCGGTCTTGCCTCCAGGTGGTACCGCACTAGTTATCCATTGCACACAAAAACAAAAAGAAGATCAGCCCCATCAGTCTTCCTCCCTTATCTTCTTCCTCTACCTCCCTTACTTATAAACTTCAGTATTCATCTAGTTTCTAACTTTTCTCTCTTGTCTCAAGCATCTATCCCTTTGTCCACCTGCCGTCAGTCACCATCGGTCTTGTCTCCCGGTGGCACCGCACTAGTTATCCATTGCACACAAAAACAAAAAGAAGATCAGCCCCATCAGTTTTACCTACCAAGCTGTCACTCGCATCTCATCCCGAGCTCCGTCTCTGCTTACAAATCACCGATGCCGCCGGCCATGACTCGCAAGTCGCATCGCCATGTCCACTGCACTTAAGTGCGCACATCCTCTTCGATTCAACATTGCTTGTTGCCCACGGCAAGCCTCGTGGTACATGTGTACCGCAACCGTTGTGTCGTTGTGAGCAACTACCTCTCCCCTTCCCCTTTCTTCAATCCCCACGGTTAGAGAGGAAACAAACAAGCAAAAAAAAAACCTAAGTCTGATCCTCTCTAAGCCCTTCCTATTTATTTCCCTTATAACCCATAAATTATAACCCTCTGGTCTCGATCCGAAGGCACAAAAATCTGCCACCCATTTCACTTCAGAGTTGAACCCATATAGCACGCTTTGGTTCTGAATCCAATCTGAAACTAAACCCGACCTGAATTGGAAAATAGGCCCGACTACTTAGTTAGTGCCTAATTTGGCTATTCGTTAGCTGAATTGGACTATCCAGGTGTCATTTCAGAACTCTAAATCTTAAGCCCTTGAAAATGTGTAGAACTACGAATTTTTCAACATGCCGAATCTTTCTAGCCCATCCTCGTGTCCTCTTGCTCAGCTAGTAAAAACAGATTTCAATATCAATGCCTACATCAGTTGATGCATATAACTATGAAACTGATGATTAAAACCAATTAGGCCTAATTTCAGGGGTCAATTTGTATATAACCCAAAAATATAGGAAAAGATGGAGTCCATTTATAGTCAATGGAGAGACAAGTATCGTAGTTTTGATGGGTAGAACTCCAAAAATGAGTTATATCGGCCCTACCATTTCGATTATGCTAAAATGAGTCGTTGCTGGTTAAGATATTTCTAGCATAAGCCTAACATGAGTGAGTATGTCTAGCTAGCATTTAGTCACTTGACAGTATGTGGTGTGCACCAAACTGAGCTGTAATTGGAAGAAAATAAAGAAATGAGATACAAAATGATTGTAATGCGTACCTGCAGAACAACTAATCTATGTGAAAAAGGGAAGAGATAATGAAAGAGGAACTTGATTGAAACTTCGAAATGGTTGATAGAGAGGGAATTGAAGTAGAAGAAACTTTGATGGTTGATGAGAGGCATATACCTATACCATTTATAATGTATGACAAGAGAAGCTTTTCTAAACAAACAAGCTTCTTTAATATCAAAGACCGCCTTGATGCATTTGATGTACCAATTTTGTTGCAAAGGCTTGCTTGATAAAAAAAAAAAAACTGACATATTGAGAAGATTATATAAAAAGGAAAGAAAGGTATCTCTCTCTCCTTGCCGATTTTCGGATAGTACGCTTCCATATGCAGAATTCGTATCCTATAATAAAGACTGTTTTATCCTCTTTCTTACAACATATTCACAATTTAGAAACACCCGATATAGCATTTTGTTTCTACAACTAGGGAGAGAAACACATAAAAGAAATAACTTATACCTTAATTGTTGCTTTTGTGCAACACAACCTTTACCATTTTTTAAGAATTCAAGATTAAAATACTAACCAAAAATAAGAAACTGCAATAGAAGGAATCCTAAGTAAGATGAGCAAATTAACTACTTACTAAAACATCCCTTAGGGTCTGAACTTCCAAGACGAGTCCCCTGTAAAAAGTTGAAAAAATAAGAACCAGTGTATATCACCTCCAATTACAAATAAATAATAAGATGACTAAAATAAGAGGAAAAAATAAAGAAGAAATTAACTAAAGACATATAAACAAGTACATGGAAGCATCTAGTTAAAAGTTTTTATCGCTGAATATAAAAAGTTCTAGGCATAAAAGATATCACGACTTCAACAATGGATTTTAAGTTCTCGGGAATAAATTTAGTAAGTTCTTGGTGCTTGGCAAATTTTTGGAGCAGCCTGAATCTGCAACTTTATGGTGAATATGTCTTTGAGTTGAAAATTTGTCATGTTTTTTATGCTTCAGTCAAGAATTGCCATATTGCAACAGAAGGCATTGTTGGGAACCTGCTGGTCAAGAATATTGATGTACCTGAAAAATATTACTAATCACATATCAAGACTCAATTATATCAACAATAAAAACTCAATTAATCTTTTCCATATGTGTTGACTTTTGTTAAATTAGCACCGAGCTAACCCAAGGCTTTCTACAAAAGGGATTTCTATGGAATTCAACGTCATTGCATATTTGTCCCTTCGGAATTATTAATTTCCTCGCTTACGCATCTCATCATGCTTTTATATTTGGATCCAGAAGGTTGTAAAATATTATAATCAGAAAAAGCTTTCAGTTACCAAGTTTGGATTTGCAAGTCAAAAATCGTTTTGTTTATTACATAATTTCCTACGTCCACAGCGATGCTTCACCTGTATAGAACTTGTGGTTGTATGAACACTGAAGAATTAGGTCCTAGGAGGGTCCTCAAGAACTAGGTCCTCAAACAGTATTTCAGATGTACCTGAAATTTGGTTCCATTATGAAATAGTCCTCGCATCTAGGGCATAATATGTCTCAAGAAATTTGTGGAACCTAATTTCAATTCTTAAAGATACTCCTTTTAGAACATTTTGAACAAATATTTTTGGAATCATATAGTAGGTGACAAGTTTTGAGTCTTCCTGATGTGTTCTACCGAAGTATCATGCGTGTCAATCTAAGAAGCACTGACCCTGGTACGGGGACACGGGTACGACACGACACAGGTTCGCCGACACATCAAATCCTAAAACAGAAGGACACGGGTACAACGGGGATACGACAAAATAAATTAATTTTTTTTTATTTATATTTTATGTGTGTTTACAATTCATATATATATATCAATAACTGAAAAAACCTCATAGAAAACAACTAAAATGAAAATTTAATGCATACTGAATCGCAATCGTTAGTTACATCCAGCCCGATCGGTGAATCGCACACAGCTCTAAATGGTATGGAAAAGAACGGTTGTGTTTCTGTTTTTTTTTCAACCTATCGGAAACCTCAGAGAATCAGATAAATTAAAGCTAAAACTGAATCGTAACCGTCCGTTACAACCAGCCTGACAAGTGAATCGCACTCAGGCTCAAATAACGTGCAAAAGAATGGCTGCGATTCAGTTTTGGCTTCAACCTATTTGACCCTCTGAGGTTATAACCTCAAAGGATTAGATAGGTTGAAGCCAAAACTGAATCGCAACAGCTTGTAACCCGACCCTATGTCGAACAGTTCTCAACCCGCCGTGTCCGGTGTGTGTCCGGTAAGTGTTCGAGGAGTGTCCGGCCGTATTCGGCTCCCGGAAGCACGTGGGACACGACACATGCGTGTTCGACGAGTGTCGGTGTCCGACACGGGTACGAGGGGCTTGGGGAAGTGTTTGTGCTTCCTAGGTGCCAATTCTAGATCATTATAGACATAAGTTGCTCCAGGTTGAGTTAATTTTTGAGGTTTATAAGTTTGCAAAGAACTATTGCATAAGTCTTGAGGACTTGGAGACATTCATGATAGGGTTAGGGGAGGTAATGGATAGTCAGTCTCTTGATAATTTCTCCCTACATTCAGATTCGAAATAATTCGTTAACTTCTCTTTATATTCAGATTCAAAATAATATGTTAATAGATAAATCTACTGCAAAAAAAAATTGAATATGATTTAATTAAAATTTGAATATAAGAATTATGAAGAGAAGAAAGAAGAAGAAAAGAGGAGATAAAAGAGTCATTTTGAGGTTTAGAGAGTTAGGGTTGGAAGGACCGTCTTCTCATATCTCGGTATATGTATATAATATGAGACCAAAATTACATAAGAACCATCAGACATATGTCACATATTACAATTACTTTAACCCCTCACAAGCTGAACATATTCATCAATCATGCCCAATTTCCACAATATCTTAGGAAGATCACCTTCGGACTCGACTTTTGACTTGGATCAATAAGAGTATCTATTGGTTTATAACCAAACTTTCCTGCATCTTTGAGAAAATCCAAGGCATAAATATGTTGACAAAAAAAAAACCATAAATGGATGTGGCCACCACTTTAGCAAATTCTTTGATCTCAAACTCCTTGGCCAAATAAGACTTAATACAACAAATCTCATCAAGGGCTCTTGTCAAGGAATGTAATCTCGAGAAATTTTGTAAAATGTTGCGAAATATCTCCATTTCCGCTGGGTCGAAATGAAATATTTCGACCGAAATTCATGGTTTTTTCCTTCTCGTTCGTACCCCCACCCCACCCCCGCGCGTGCGCAGGAAACAAGATATTTTACGAAATGACTCTTTTTTCGGATTCTTATATAGAAACGAAATTCAAAATTTCTTTCATTGCCATTGATAACCAAATCACCATAGGTAAAAATTGCAAGTTGTCCATCTCGTGTCCCTTCAATAAACATAGCAAAATCAATATTACTCAAAATGTGCCCGTTCCGAAACATAGTGATGTAGCACGGCTTCGATCGTAGCGTGAAACGGGGAGGAAAAAGATAGAAAATGTGGACCACAAGCCAAATCCGATCTCACATCGGCATTGAGCCTCACGCTCGCTCTCCTCTCACAAGGGAACTCATGACAAATCGCACATAATTTCATTTATCGGAATCTTCATTGCTTACAATGGGGGGCTTCATGGTCTATAAATAAATAAAAAATTCTAACATATCAGATCATAAGAGATAAGCTCATACAATTTAACAAAATAACAAAAAATAACAACTAACCAACCCAAAGGATAACAACCCTAAGAGATAAGCTCCTTAATTTGAAATCCTAACCGCAGATTTATCCGAATAACATAATATAATAACTACTAACTAACCATACTTATCCAAAATCCTAACTTTAAAATACCACCATTAATAAATCCGAAAATAAATATTTTCGGATTAAAATAATATTTTCGGAATAAAAATATTATTTTATTCCGAAAAATAATATTTTATTCTAAAAAAATCAATCCCAGATATATTCATTCCAAAAATTTGTTTATTTTGAAAAACTCTTAATAAAAATCCATTGATTATCCATAAGCGCTCAGAGATCCGTGCCATCGAGGGAATCGCCTGATATGATCCGCATCATATAGCCTGGTTGAACAGATCGGACTAGGCTCAAGAAGATTGTTTGGGCCCGAAAAACCCAAACACAACCTACGCACCTTATCCCTTGTATCATATCTCGCAACTAATGCGAACGTCCTTGAGAAGATCACCATTCAAAAATACATTCTTCACGTAATTCTTGAAGGTCTCAAGATAATGAGCATGTTAGTGAAAACACAATTAGCCATGGGAGTAAACGTCTCCTCATAGTCGACATTTTAGGTCTTAGTAACCCTTTGCAACCAAATATGGACTAAACTTTACTCATGAGCCATCAGCCTTATACTTCATAGTGAAAAACCACTTGCAACCAACCAAGCTCTATACCCTTTAGACAAGTCTACTAGTTCTCAAGTAAAATTCTTAGTTACCTCTCTCACTCCTCATTCATAACTTCCCTCCACTTTGGATCAATAAAAGCATTTGAGAACCTGAAAGGTAAGGGCATAGAAGACAACGCAAAAATAGAGTTGTGGGCGCGGAAAAAGGTGCGGGTCGTCTTTATTGCGAATCACACGAGATTACAGATGCCGGGACCCGGGGCTCGGGTGTGGCGAGTCCGGGTGCGGCGAATATTTGATCAGGAGATTGTGGGAGAGATCCTCTGGAGGGTCCCTTTGATCCGCGTCTCCACGTGGTATTCGTGCGAGAGCTCTGAAGGGGTTGCCCAGGACAGAAGTCTTTACAGGGTGAGGGTTTCTTGAGAGGTTAAGGAATATCGGCCGTTGATTTTGTCCCGTCCGTGCTTCGCGCTTTCTCGGCTATGGAGGTTTTGGGCTTCGTTCCTCGGTCTTCGTGTCTTCCTCGATCCTTGCTAGACCTCGACGTCCTTGATCGTCGGTTCGCGGTGTCGATCGTGCTTTTGGCGTCGGCTTTGGCTTTGGCTTTTGGCTTTGGCGTTGCTTTGGCGTGGCTCTGGCGTTTGCTTTGCTTTGGCGCTTGCGCTTGAACGAAGGTGGGTAGAGGCTTGCGATGCTTTAGTTCTTCCGGACTTCGCGTCGTATCGGCTAGAACGTGCGGTGCTTTGCTCGTGACCGTCGTAGTTGCTTGGCTTTGGCACGTGCGTTGCTTTGGCGCGGGCTTTACCGGTGCGTTCACTTGGGCTTCTTACGTTGGCTTTGGCTCGATCTTCTTCTCGAACGGCGAAGACTACTTTTTCAGGGCTCCTTTATTCTTCCGGCTTCCTTGACGGTTGTGACGTCGGCTGGCTTCTTCTCCAGGCGTATTTGGCTTGATCGGAGTTGAAGGCTTCTTGTGGAGATGGTGGGTGTAGCACCGATCTCTATGCGACGGTTGTAGCGTCGGCTTTTGTTGATGAAGATGGCGGGGGTAGCACCGATCTCCGTGCGACGGTTGTAGCGTCGGCTTTTGTTAATGAAGACGGCGGGGGTAGCACCGATCTTCGTGCGACGGTTGTAGCGTCGGCTTTTGTTGATGAAGACGGCGGGAGTAGCACCAATCTCCGTGCGACGGTTGTGGCGTCAGCTTTTGTTGACGAAGACGGCAGGGGTAGCACCGGCTTCAGGCCTTCTTCTCCAAGCTTTCTTCTTCGTGCGAGGAGTCGACGCCTTTGTTGAAGACAACGGGTGTTGTCGGCTTCGATCTTCTTCTCCGGCCTTTGCTTATGGCGTCTTCGGAGTTGATGAAGATCGTTGGAGAAGTCGGGGTGACGACGACTCCGGGTCTTCTTCTCCAAGCTTTCTTCTTCGTGTGAGGAGTCAAAGCTTTGATCTTCGAGTGCAAGGTCTTCACGTTGATGAGGACTTGAAGGGCCAAGGATTCCCGTAGGACGTGCTTGCCGTGCCTCGTGAAGCCTTCGGTCTTCAAGCGTTGGAGCTTCTCTTGCAGAGCTCTTTCGTTTTCAGCTTTTCGGACCTTTGATATCTTCCCCCACCCCTTCTATTTATAGGCAAAGGGGGGCGGTTGGGAGAGATATGGCTGAAATCTTTTTGTTTCATCCAATATCTCCCCCCATAACCATCAAGATATTGTTCTCTTATTTGGGGAAACAAACTTGATCCCCTCCTTTTTAGTTGGGGCGGTTACGGGCAAGATGTGACTTGATCTTTGAAGATACGTCGTCATCTTTGCACCTTCCGGATCGTATGGCGACATGACGTCATCTTGTCCGTCGGATCGAGGGATCGTCGCGGATCTACGGTTGTGTAGATGTCCACGCCACCTCCCCCCGCATCGAGGCGGTTAGGATTTTTTTTTTTCCTTTTTCTTTTCCTCTCTTTTTTTCTCTCTTTTTCTTTTCCTTTCTATGGCCGGCCCCACCTCCCCATGGGGAGGGGGGCACGGTTTTCCATGAAGGGGGGCCGGTGGGCCCTCCCCTTTTTGTGTTCGGGTAGCGAGTCCGGTGGGACCCGTTTGCTTTTGAGTCGGGCTGGCATGCGAATTGAGTTCGCATGCGGGCCGTTGCGTGTGGGCCGAGTTCGCATGCGGGCCGTTGTGTGTGGACCAAGTTTCGCGTGCGGGCCCATTTTGTGTGGGCCGGGTTTCGCATGCGGGCCGTTGTGTGCGGGCCAAGTTTCACATGCGGGCCGTTATGTGTGGGCCAAGTTTCGCGTGCGGGCCCATTTTGTGTTGGTCGGGTTTCGCATGCGGGCCCATCTTATGTGTGCGAGTCGGGTTCGACCCGAAGGCCGTTGAGTGCGAGCCCGTTTTACGTGTGCAAGTCGGGTTCGACCCGTGGGCTAATTTCGATGCCCACAAGAGTAAAGTAGGGCGGGGGCAAAGAAGCATGATAGGCATATCAAGAAATAGGATGGGAAGTAGACTTAAGTGTGCCCTTCTAACAGCAATAGGGAGATCCAAATCAATGGAGTAAAACCATTCTCTAAGGAGATTGTTTTCTTGGGATTCAATAGAAGAAATAGAGTAAACAACTTGATTAGAAAGCAAAGACATACTTTGACCTAAGGAGTCAGCACTTAATTGGTTGTGATCTTCAGTTGGTAATGTTTCTCCTCCTTTGCCTGGGATGATTGGTATGCCCTCATTTCTATTGGACCAAACCTTGGAGCAGTACTTGCATCAGTAATGACAACATTGACAAGTGACATACTAGAAAAAACGGGAGTTGAAATGGTTGAGACTAGAATTGAAAAAGTCGTGTGTGACTGTGGCTAGAAGAAAAGATAGAAGAGCTCAACTTGAACATTTTCAAGCACTGAAATAATTCTCTTCCAATCCCTCCGAAGAGAATGCGGAGCAGGCCCAAAATAGGTCTCATATTTGAAAAGGATGACATGGTAACATACTCGGTACTCCCTCCCTATGCGAGAATCAAGACATGTATACCACTACTGTGCAAGCTAATAACCAAGAAAGATCCCTTTAATAGACTTGTGATACCACTTACTATGATTATAAATCTTATACATGAATAGAACATAAACTTTCGAAGACTCTTATCAAGATGAAGATGAGAGTATTTATCTGCAATACTTCGCATTGGCATTCTATTAAAAACATATGACACTTTCAACACCGCATCAAATAGTGCCACTCAGGAAGATTGTGCTAATACAATAGACTGAACAGAGCTCGAGCAACCTCCCACAGGTCCTTATTCTTCCTCTAGCAATTAGAAAACATGCTTTGTGGCTGGACATGAATTATGGAGCACCTTGATTATCTAAGAAATGTCTAATGAGCTTTCAAAATACTACTATACATTAGTAGACCGAAGGATCTTAGCTTTCATTCCGAACTGTCTCAACCATCCTGTGCAATGGAATACATGCACAATTCATGGCACTTCATCTTAAGTTCTGACAAGATATATTCCGGTGCAACAAGAATAATCGTCAATAAAACTCTCAAAGTATCAATAGCAAACCATAACAATCACATGTTAAGGACCCCACAAATCAGAATGCACGATTTTGAATAAAAATGTACTTTTATTCATTCAATAAGGAAATAGAGTTCTATGATACTTTGGCAGTTGACGTACACACTTGACACCGGAGACTCTATCCAAAAAATGAAACAAATATGGGCACAAAAAACTTAGTGGTTTAAAAGAATAATAATCAAGACGAGCATGCCACATATAAATCTTGGCAAGGGTATCATTAATGATAGCTATCACTAACAGGCTGAAACCTAGGAAACAAGTCCCACACTCAGAAGTTAAAGGAGTTCAGCTTCAAAACCACTCTTAATAGATTGCCTTGTCACCAAATCCTGAAACACACATGTGAAGAAAGAATGCCACAGAGCAACTATGTAGACAATGACTTATAACAAGTTATTGGAAAGATTAGGAACATGAAGGACATATGATAAAAATAAGTAATCAATATCATTGACTTTGATAGATCACTTTCCAATGACAGTGCAAACAGAGCAACTACAATTCTCATTTTAGCATAATAGCATTACCAAAACATGAACTATATGTAGAAAACATGAACTAGACACAGTTTTGGGAATTGTCGTAGATGGACCTCCCGAAAGAAGAAACATGGTAGGAGTAGAAGGTTTGTTTATACTAGGTCACTAGCTGGAAAATCCAATATCCACTTGCTTTTGGGACTGTTGTCGTTCTTTCTCATTTCGAATTCCGATAACTGGGAATGATCCGTTCCTTCCCAAAGGCCTTGAACCGAGCATTATTCCTCCTCAGGCTAAATGTTTGGAGATAATGTCTTATATCACCTTTTTTTGTCACCATGATAGTACATCGTTCGATGCATCATCAATAATGTTGGGCAGATGTTTCCGCTTCGAGTAGGTCAGATCGGATCTGGTCGGGTATGGTGTTGAAAAGCATTCCATATCGGATTGAAAACTACAAGGTACAATCAAAGTTCCAGGTTGAATCAGGTTTGATCAGCGAGTTGGATTGCACACATGCAAGTTGGATCTGATTTGTGGGTCGAGCTGCAAATCTGTAGGTCAGCCTAATGTGGGGGTCAAATTTGATTTATGGCTTAGGTACCTTAGGTTAGTTCGGGCCTGGTTTGAATCGTTTGATTGGGTTGGTCGAGTCAACTTCGAGTAGGTCAGATCGGATCAGGTCGGGTATGGTGAGATTAGGTCAGGTTGGGATTGAGTCAGTTGTCAGTGGTCATTCCATGACCCATATATCACAAGATTTGGATCCGAACCGACTTATTCAAGCCCAAGTCAGGATAATCATACCCTAATTTCTTATTTCTTTTTTGAATTTTTTAATATTATTAGCTAAACTTCAGGGGGGGCAAAGTGTAATTTACTCTTAAATAAATAAGCAGCTCTTCAGATGATACAAGACAACTACAGAGTATTGTTAATAACAGTGTCAAAAAACAAGACAGTTGAAAAAAGAAGAAACTCAATATACCAATAAAATACCTGCCCACCAGACAGAAGAACAACAGCTAATTTCCCTTCTGATATGGCCTTCAGTCCCCTCTTCCACCACCTCTCTCTTTGTTCAAGAGTTCTCTCTTCCACGGTCGAGACGCTAGCCTCGGGAACCGGTTCGATCACAGGCAATGGAGTGGCTAGGTATTTCCAAAAAAACATAATAAAGAACACTTGATATCTTCTAAAGAAGCATAAAAGAAATTCCAGCCCTGGATTTTATTAAAAAAAAAGGCGCATAACAAGGCAGAAAATTTAACCTTGTGATCTAAGCGAGCATCGAATGATCCGGTCGATCCGTGGTAGATCTAAACTCTGAAAAATATCATATGTTTGTCAGAATTAAATATCACTGATATAACAAATTACCCAGTCACGATATTATCAAAATTTTAATATTCCATGAGTCTCAAATTTGAGATAGTATTAATGAGACATTTAAAAAGATAAATCCCTTAGTTAATAACTAAACTTTGTGCTCAACTGATACTGAAAATCAATTAAAACATAAAGTTTGTGCTCTGTTTAGAGAGATCCCTTATTTAATAACAGCATTGCGATGCGAGAGATGAGAACCCCATTTTCCATTTCGAAGAATGGGAAGGAATTAGATCGAACAGTACCCCCATAGAACTCCAATTTCAATCAATTTAATAGAATTTTATAAAATAAAATAAAATCTCGTACCGGATTAAGGAGAAATGGAGAAGGGCGGAGGATAGATCTAACTGAAGATAGTGAGATAGGAGGAAAGAGAGCGAATGACCTCGATGTCCTTGACGAGGAGGTCGCGCTCTTCTGGGGAGAGCTCGTCCCAGAGGGCAAATGCGTCCTCCTGGCCGTAGTCCTTGAGCCTCTCCAGGAGCGCTTGGAGCGGATGAAGCGGCGCCGCCGCCACCAACCCCTCCCTCCGCTCCACCTCGGATCCCATCACCATCTCCTTCCTCTCTCTCTCTCTCTCTCTCTCTCTCTCTCTCACACACACACACACACACACACACTCACTCTCTTCCCTCCCTCTCAATCTGGAATTAGAGCAAGAGAAGGGGTTCGGCTCGTCTCTATTCCCGGGTCCGGGTGCCTCTATTTCCCTGTATTCCTGGCTCCCATGCGCGGGATCGGGATTCAACGGTGCAGATCTATTTTCAACTGAGTTTCGTACAGATGCAGTGGTACAGGTAGCAAACTAAAGTTTACTTTACTTGGAACTGGCTCCCATGAGCCGGATCATGATTCAACGGTGCAGATCTATTGGGTTCCGTATAGATGCAATGGTATATGTTGAAAATTAAAGTTTACTTTACTCTCTTTGGAAGAACCAAGTCCCTCCGCATGCTTTTTACTTTGAGAATGCGGACCATGCTGTCCTTCGTCGGTTGCTATTTCCTGGTCAGAGTAGGGGTGGCAATATTGGACCCGACACGAAGTAATCGAGTCTGGGTCAGAGTTAAACGTGTTCGGGTCGTAAACGGATCCACACGATAAATCCGTTTAATAAATGGGTTGGGTCCGGATTTAGGACCTGGACACGGTAGATCTGGGAAGATCCGTTTAAAATTCAACAGGTCGTGTCGGATCGGGTCGAGTCGGGTCTACCCGCAATCCGATACTGTAATATATAGCACCAACAGGTCTATCGGGTCGAGCCGGATCGGGTCAACTGAATAGACCCGTGTGGTGAATGGGTCTTACCGGATCCTATCGGGTCTACCCATTTATTAGAGGGTCGGGTACGGATTTAGGATATAGACACGATTAGTTAAACGGGTCGGATCCGGATCTAGGGGTTTTGGACACGACCCGAAACTAGACACGACACAAACCCGAACCGACACGACCCGTTGACACACCTAGGTCAGAGTGAAGCACTCGGCAGCATCTCACTCACACACCCTTACATCTGTTTCTGACTTTTGCAAGGGCTTGCTCCTTAATTGTAGGGCTGCAACTTGGGCGATCCAACCCGAGCCTAATCCGATTTTTTTGGATCCGGGTTGGGATTTTGAGATCACCTGAAACTGGCCAGGATTGATGTCAACCGGGAATAGACGACGAGCTGAACCCCAACAACGAAGTAGAGTAGTCCTGACTGCTAAGCAAACCGAAAGAAACACTGTGATTCCATGTTGGATTCCAAATAGCAAAATTTCTAAACTGCCCAGTTAGGTCTTTACACGTGTACCCTCTTGATAAATTTTTTAATACACGTGTACGTATTTATTTATTTATCTATGTTGCAGATAATGATTGGCATATTCTAGATCATCCAAAATTGTGCTTTGAAACTTGTTCCCTCCAATAGAGAACATTAGGTGGTTGAGAAGTCCACATCCAACTACATTTACATTGGTGGTCCAAGGCATATTTTGCCAACTTTTGATTGCCAACTTGATGCAGCACTCGGTCACTGTCGTCCATTTGGGTGACGGTTGGGGTTGAGCGTGAATATATTAGTTGTGGCTGTGTGCAATGAACGACTATGATTGTGCCACATCAAGTTGGTCAGGTTAAGTTTGTGACAAACTTTGACAAACGAGTTGGCTATCAATTTTTTATTCTTAAAGGAGTGCTTTCTTATCTACCAAAAAAATAAGTGTTTTCTTTGATTCTTAAAAGAGTTCTTTGAGGTGGGGCGCCGTCACTAATCAAGTGGCGGTGGGTGCTAGGATGGGTGTTGATGCGACCGACAACTACATAGGTTTGGGAGGAATTTTTTAGGGCAATGTGACTTAGGTCCTTGACAAGAGATCGGTTTGAGCTAAGGACTGACAATGTTTCGGTTTAGTGAATAGTCCCTTTAAAACAATATTAATTTCACTATCCATTTTACCCCAACATATGGATGTACATAAATTATATAGAATCCAGATGTTGACACAAATCACTGTAACAATTTCGGACCACTACAGTATTTTGGGCTGCTACAGTTTTTTGAACTGCTAGAGTGTTTCGAACTGCTACAACATTATGGGCCGCTACAGTGTTTCGGTCTGCTAAAGTGTTTCGGACTACTATAGTGATTTTGGATTGCTACAATGATTTCGGTCTGCCATAGTGATTTGGTTAAGGTTAAGATTAGAGACTGTTAGCAGTATAGAATTAGGGTTAGAGTTCACTATTTAGGGTTTAGATTTAGTGTTATGTTTAGGGTTGGTTGGTTGAATGGATAATAGAATGACAGTTTTGTCATTTGAAGGCGTGAAAAAGTCAACGAAGGGACCTGTTGTCATTATGTCTTTTGGGGAGGGACCTGATGCAAAAGCATCTTGTTGTTTGTCATTTTCACCAAACTAATATAATATCAGGGACCTAACACTAAGTCCCCCAAATTTTTTTGCTCCAACAAACTATTGATCCATATGCTCAATGATGCATTTAGACTGTTCATTGAAGAGTAGGGAGCCGTCTGATCTAAACTTTACACCCAATCATGACCCGTGCATTCACCCGTACCCTTACATTCACCTGTACCCTTATATACACAATCAGACTGCTCCCTTACTCCTTGCGCATTAGGGGGAACGGTCAAGATGCATCACTAAGCATCTGGAGCGTCCCCTTGCTAGTGCAAAAAAAAATCAGTCTGGGAGAGGGGAGAACGAAATTCTCTCTCTCTCTCTCTCTCTCTCTCTCTCTCTCTCTCTCTCGGTGTCGATGGAAGAGAAAATGCTTGTCGACGGTTGCCATCCGATAATGTCAGCAGTGCAACTATCGATATTTGACATCGACACAGTAATGTCGGCAACGCCAACATGTGCTTTAGGTTTCTACACTGTGGAAATAGAGGAAGGATGACGAAGGAGGAAGGAGTATAGAGGAAGAAGGAGCTAGAGAAAGGAGGAGGAGAAAGGAGAAATATAAAGGAGCACAGCAGAGGAGGGATTGGAATCTCTCTCTCTCTCTCTCTCTCTCTCTCTCTCTCTCTCTCCATATGAAGCAACTGGAATGAATCGAGGCAAATTGAGGGGAGTGAACACCGTGAAACGTTTAGCCTGAATGGTCAGCTCGATTGACGTACTCATGATCACAGTCGTCTATTACACCAAGCATTGGAATCGGTGTGTCATATATGCCAAATTCAGCAATGACGACACTTGATTATGATCATACACTACTATTCACACACCATCGTGCATGAGATGCATAAATCTACTAGTCCATATTAGTGCAGTTGAGGTGACTCAGGTATGTGGATGAGATCTATATATAGAAGATGTGGGTCACCCGTACACACTTGTGTAGGTTCGCAGTCGGTTGCTAGCCTGGACACTAAGCTTATAAGACTGTAACACACTGATCTTCTCCATAGGAGAGATGGTCTATCTCGATCATTGGTATGAGATACCAAGTCGGTTAGAGTTGATGTAACACCCCAGATTTTTCATCAGCTTTATAAATAAGTAAATCAAAAAATACGGAGAATTAGGACCATTTTTAAAAAATTATTATTATTATACAGATGGTAAATAGTAATAAAGCAGAAAGATAACTAAATTATCAATTATCATTATTAATAAACTAAATTGTTTTAGTTACATCAGAGCATTTACAAGAATATGTCCGAGTACTAATAGCAGAAAGAAGAAATACAACCGAAGAGAAGAGAACCACACAATAAAAAACAACCATCAACAATATTAAAGCTACTAATGTAACTCCTTGAACCAGCTACAGCTGAAGAGCACTTGCGCCTCAAAAATATACCATAGGAGACGTTAATGTGACATCACTTAACTAGTAGAAGGACTAGAAAATTATATATTTTCAAGAAAATATATATTTTAGATTTATGCAAAAAGACGAACAACCAATAGTAAATCCGAAAAACCACAAAAGTAAGTAAGACAAGGTAGACAAAACTAACAATTAGAAAATACTTAAAATATTACCCTACAACTAAATACTACATCCACCATCGATTGATTATATTTATTAAGTTTGTTCAATTAAGAGTTCATGGACCTGTTGATGTTGTTCCCTTAAAGAGAGAGGTGGGGAACCCGCAAACAGACATACTGGTAGAGGGATAAGAGAGAGAAGAAGAAGAAAAAGAAAAAGAAACACATATATATTTAGCCAAATACGATTTTTTGTCTTTCATGGAGGAGCTTTATACCCATCTTACTTGCTTCGGGAATTATATTCTACAGGACGACGGCCGGCCACACCCTAAGGCATGACAGGAGGGCATTCAACTTCGAAATAACACAGCGTGAACCTCAAGACGATAGACAACCTCCTTTATGTTTATTTAATTTTATTGCTAATCTTAAGTATTTTTATTACTCACTTCAGGGGTTGCCAAGGCCTTTGAATATACATTGTAAGAGACCCACAATTCTCCACATTGTTAGTCCAACAAAAATATATATATCCACCCACTCGTGGCCAAAAAGTCAACTATGTACTTTAAAATAAAATGAAAACCATCAATGTTTCAACAACTAAATCATTTATCAATACCAAATGTATGAAATATGATTCAAACTATAAATACGAAGAAAAGAAAACAAAGTCATACTATTATAATTATTATGTTTAATCCATCCTATAAGTAATTAAAGATAATCGATAAAATGTATGTCAAGTTTCAAAAAAAAAAACTAATATATATAATAAAGAAAAAAATATGTGATAAGCGCAGGTAGTGTCACCTGAATCAAAATCAGACTCCTCCACTTGAAAACGTGACAGATGTTAACCGATCAAGCTTGCAAATAGATAAAAAAACTGCAATTCATGGGTCAAAATATACACCAGCCCACATATATTTCCATTAAATTTCTAGAGAAAAATAATAATTTAAATATAGAAACTAGAGAGAGAAAATATAAGAGAATTAAAGTTAAGAGAGGGAATACAAGAGAGAATCTAAAAAGAAAATATAAAAGAGAGAATAAGAGAGAGATTTTAAAAAGTAAGCAAAGATATGATTTCAGAGATTGTACAGGAAGAGAATGAGAATGAGAAAAACAGGAAGGAAGAAAGAGAGGAGAGTGAGGGAAGAAATAAAATAAGTTTTAAGAGAGAGATGAGAAGGAAAAAGATATAGAGTAGAAAGGTAGAAATATGATTTTTTAGTGATAAAAAGAGTAGAATCTGAGTTCAAAAAAAAATAGTTTTTGCAAGTGGAAACATATATAAAATCAGAAATCTAAGAAAGATCAGACATCAGATTTGAGAGAGTGAAAATCAAAAATTGAAATAGATTAGAGGGAGAATAGAGAAAAAATTGAAGGAGAGATTGCCAGAGGAACAACGGTTGCCGAAGGAGAGTTCGATCAAGGTTTGATCGGGCAAAAAGGGCTAACACAAACAACAATTACTATTGTTTTAGTAGTTAGCAACAACCCAGTATGGCTGCTCTTATTCTCTATTGCACCAGCCAATAGCACCATGCTATGGCTGTTGTTGTGCCTTATTGCAACACCGAAAAGGAAGAGAGAAGGAAGGGAAAGATAAGGGGATGGAAATGAGAAGGGGGAAAGAGAAAGGGACTCACCGATGCGTGCCATAATCGTCGGAGGGCTTCAAAAAATCTTGAGCACCGCACATACATAGAGAGGGGTGCAAGAAAGATATCGGTGAGGAAAAACGCTGTTGTAGGGAAAATTTCTTTGCCGTCTTGATCAGGAACCTCGCCCCACAATTCTTGATTGAATTGGATGGTATGTAAGTTATGGAGATTAGAAAGTAGAGAGAGAAATGATATGTGGAGTTGTTATCGGAGTTCGGTCTCACAACTTACTTCATCGGGCGAGAGGTGCCACCTGGTTTGCACTATAATGGATATGAACGGGGGTGAGTGTTCACTCGACAGGCCGAGAGAAGCTTCTTACAATGAGGGTTGCACGGAGCAACTAGAAGGGAACTAGAAGGAGAGAAGAAAGCTCTGGCTCTGAAATCCTCTCTTCCTTTGATCGAATGACCAACCCATTCTCTTGATACCAAAGGGGTCCTTTTATAGCTGAGGTACGTGCCCGATAAGACAGTGATGACATGATGATGCTGAGGTGGCATTGCTGATGTGGCAATACTGAGATGGCACTGATCCTGGGCCTGGGTTTGCCTATTTGGGCCATTGCACGGGCCCATGTGGGTCTGGTCCGATCTGGTATAATTTTTGCACCCACAGTTACCCCCTCCCAGTCGGGTCAGGGTTCTGTGGGTTGGGATCTCCGGGTGTAAATAAGTTCCCGTTGCGCCATGTGGCTCGAGCTTGGACAATCCTCGGAGCTGCGGGGTCGGTAGGCTCGAGCTACCAGAGCTGTCAGTTCAGTTACGGGTTGAAGTGGTAGACTTTTTGGACTTAGTTTTTTCAGCTGAAGTCTACCACGTTTCGGCGTACCATGCTTTGAGATGGGCGTTCCAGACTTAGTTTTTTCGACTGAAGTCTACCATGCTCCGGTATACCATGCTTCGGGATGCACGTTCCAGACTTAGTTTTTTCGACTGAAGTCTACCACGTTCCGGTGTACCATGCTTCGGGATGCACATTTCAGACTTAGTTTTTTCGGCTGAAGTCTATCATGCTCCGGTGTACCACGCTTCGGCGTGTGCGTTCCAGACTTAGTTTTTTTCGGTCGAAGCCTACCATGCTTTAGTGTACCATGCTTCAGGGAGTGTGCATTCCAGACTTAGTTTTTCGACTAAAGTCTATCACACTTCGGTGTACCATACTTCGGGTTGCATATTCCAGACTTAGTTTTTTCGGCTGAAATCTATCATACTCCGGTGTATCACGCTTTGGGGTGTGTGTTCCAGACTTAGCTTTTTCGACCAAAATCTATCACGGTCTGGTGTACCATGCTTCGGGATGCGCATTCCAGACTTGGTTTTTTCGGTTGAAGTTTACCATAATCTAGTATATCATGCTTTGGGATACACATTCAAACTTAGTTTCTTTGGCAGAAGTCTACCACGCTCCGGTGTACCACATTTCGAGATGCGCGTTCCGGACTTAGTTTCTTCGGCTGAAGTCTACCATGCTCCGGTATACCATGCTTTAGGATGCACGATCCAGACTTAGTTTTCTTCGACTGAAGTCTACCATGCTCCGGTGTACCACACTTCGGAATATGCCTTCCAGACTTACTTTTTTCGACTAAAGCCTACCACTCTCTGGTGCACCATGCTTCGGGATACGCGTTCTAGACTTAGTTTCTTTGGCTGAAGTCTATCACGCTCCGGTGTACCATGCTTCGGGATGCATCTTCTGGACTTAGTTTCCACCATCCATCGCTCCAGCTGTTGCCCTTCGCGCGCATAAACTTCCTCCCTCCAATCATCGCCTAAGCCGAGAGCATGCGCATGTGGGGGGGTGAGTGAGTCGAACCCCTTCTTCCCTTCATCTCCATCCGTGACCGCCGTCGATGAGAGGTGCAAGCAGGGTATGGAGTCGGACCTCCCCCTTATTCTATGCTCAGGCCAGCGCCGTCCGGTGCAGTGAGATGGGATGGACTGTCGCCGGGTGGAGGAAACACCGGGGAAAGGGGGGGAGGTTGGACCGTCCGACCTGTTAGTTTTGAATTCAAATATTTTTGAATGGTTTTAAACCCAACCCACTAGATCTGGTTTATCCCTTTGGTTTAGATTTTATTGTTTTGATTTTTTTCTGTTGGGTTGTTGAGAGGGTTTCGGGTGGAGCCGATCGTCACAGAGTATAGGTGTAATAGAGGGTGGTACGTGGAAGAGATCGTGGGTAACTCCCCATGATATTAGAGAGGAGATCTTGGGTTCGGTTGTGGGGAGTTGGCTTTAAATAGAGGGCCTCGAACCCTCTGCAGAGAGTACATCAGTCATCTCTCTTCCATTTCCTTTCCCTCTCTCTCTCTGCCTTTCTCTCTACAACTTTGTTGTGGTGGACCCACTCATCATTTCTAAAAGGTGGAGTACAGCAAGGTGTTGTTGCTCCTATTGTGAAGCAAAGTGTAGCACTACATCATCTTGGAGTTGAAGTTCGCTTCAACTCTTTGAAGTCAACAAGGTGCTACACAAGTCCGTGCACTACGAGCTGCTCGAGGATGCTTTGTGCAACTTTAGTTCATGATCGATGTGCCTCTCAAGACCGAGCTCTTGTTATTGCTCAGGAGAGCAACAAGAGGTCGTGATCGGCTCATCATCCCTCAATCCATTTCGTCATCAGATCGGTATTGTAGCTATTATTTTTTGGAGTTCTCTGAGAGTTCCCACGAGCTCTCCTTGGTGCGGAGAAGATTGAAGTCGTTGTACCCTGGGGGCTTATCATCGGAGGCCGGGAGCACCATCCTACAGCGGCGATCTAGTTTTCAGGGCATTGTGCAAGCACAAGCCTCGGTTCATCTCTTTCGATAAGTCTTTTATTCTCCTTCTCTTCTTTCCCTTATTTTGCATCTCTGTAGAAAGCCTTAGCTTCCCATCCTTTAGCTAATTCACTCTCCATGAACCATTGCATGCTAATAGAATAGAACTCTATTTACCCAACAATTTGAAAACTAGAACTTATTTGAGTGTTATATTCTCTTTTATTCTGATTGGATCTAGTCCCTATTCGAGAGTGTTTAGATCTAGTCTCTTGTCACCTATTAGATTTTCTTTGAAATTTCTTAAGTTTGATGGTGTCAAGAAAAGCTTGTCAAATCGGTATTAAATTGCCCTAGGAAGCCTGGTATTTAAGCGAGACAAGTGCTCCACCTCCTTCCTGGAGCTGACCTGGCCATCAAACTTTTGGAAAGTCAAAAGGGATTCTTCCTCGATAAATATTGAGATAGAAAGGAAACCTAGCAAGTCTAGTGAGAAGCCTGAACCTTTCGACGGCAAAAACTTTAAGCGATGGCATATGAAACTTCAGTTCTATTTGACTGTCCTTAAGGTTGTCGATCTCATTAGCTTAGAGAAGCCTAATCTTTCTACTGGATCGGATGGTTCCTCAAACCAATCCGATATAGACTCCTGGGAGAGGCAGGACTACCTGTGTAGGAACTATATCCTTAACTATCTAGTTCTCGACCTTTATGATGTGTACTTCACCTGCAAGTCGCCAAGGATCTGTGGAATTTCTTAAAGAAGAAGTACGCCACAAAGGATGCCAGTTCAAAGAAGTTTATGGTCGGGAACCTCCTAGAGTTCAAGATGGAAGATGGGAAGTATGTGGTCTCCCAACTAGAGAAGATACATATTATCATCCATGAGGTCCTCGCAGAGGGCTACAATATCTATGAGGGATTCCAAGTGGCAACTATCATCGAAAAGTTGCCTCCCTCGTGAAAGGAGTACAAGAACAGTTTGAAGCACAAGAGGAAGGAGATGACCCTGAAAGACCTCGTTGTCCGAATCCGTATAGAGGAGGACAACCGAGTGTTGGAGCAAAGGGAGCAGCCTATATGATAAAAGGCAAGGTCAACCTTGTGGAGGAAAAGTCTTCCAATAAGAAGGTTCAAGCTCCCAAGCCATTCGAGAAGAACAAGCTATCCAAACCCAGTTCAAAAAGAAACCGAAGGGAGACTGCTTCGTGTGCGGCAAGCCAGGTCACCTGGCTAGGGAGTGCCGCTTCAATGCAACTAATCGACCGAAGAACAAGCCCAAGGTGAATGTAGCCCAGAGCGGCTGCTTCTCGGCAGTGGTGACGGAGGTCAACCTAGTCAGCAACCTTACAGACTGGTGGGTGGATATGGGGGCTACCCGGCATATCTGTGGGTCAAAGAGCTTATTTTCTACTTACACACCTACGGCAGAAGAAGAATCGCTGTACATATATAGGGAACTCCTCGGTTGCTCGAGTCGCTGAAAAAGGGAACGTGATTCTGAAGTTTACCTCCGAAAATCTTCTGACTCTGAAGGAGGTGTTGCATGTCCTAGACATCCGAAAGAATCTGATCTCCGGAGCGATGCTGAGCAAAAAGGGTTACAAGCTTGTATTTGAGTCGGACAAATTTGTCTTGACTAAGGTGGGTCTTTTATGGGAAAGGTTTACCTTGATGAGGGCTTATTTAAGTTGAATGTAACCTCTTTCATAAATGATAATAAAGCTTCATCTTCTGCTTATTTATCTGAGTCTTTTGATTTGTGGCATGCTAGACTAGGACAAGTTAACTCTAAATCACTTAAAAGGTTAGTTAACTTAGGTAGTGTACCTAAATGTGTTCAATTCTCGGATGAAAAGTGTCGCATAAGCGTAGAGGCAAAATATGTCAAGAAACCTTTTAAGAATGTAGAGCGTAGCCTAGAAACCCTAGACTTAATCCACTCAGACGTGTGTGACCTTAAGGATTACACTACGAGAGGAGGGAACAAATATTTTATCACTTTTATCGATGACTGTTCTTGACATTGTTCAATATTTCTCCTTAAGAGTAAGGATGAGAGTTTGACCAAGTTTATATCCTATATGTCTGAGATGGAAAATCAGTTAGGGAAGAGGATCAAAGTCCTTAGGTCGGACAGAGGGGGTGAATATGAGTCCGGAGACTTTATTAAGTTTTGTGAAGACAACGGTGTAATTCATCATACCACTGCTCCATATTCCCCTCAGTCTAATGGAGTAGCTGAGAGGAAGAATAGGACATTAAAGGACATGGTCAATGACATGATGATCAGTTCATGGGTACCTACGAACCTATGGGGGGAGGCTGTACTTTCTATAGTATATATTCTAAATAGGATTCCATTTAAGGAGTCTGAGCGGACATCGTATGGGATCTTGAGAGGTAGGAAGCCTTCCTATAAACACCTCAAAGTGTGGGGGTGTCTTCAAAAGCATCCATACCTAACCCCAAGAGGACCAAGCTAGGTCCTAAAATAGTTGATCCTGTGTTTATAGGATATGCCCAGAACAGCAGTGTGTATAGGTTTTTAGTAATCCACTCTAAGAGCCTATATATAGATGATAATACCATCATAGAGACTAGGGATGCCAAGTTCTTTGAAGACCAGTTTCCTTATAAAGATAAGTCTGAGAGACCTCAAGAGTCCAGCATACTCGAGAGGCCTGTTCCTAGGTGTAGGATCGATTCTTCAGACAATGAAGAGAACGAACCTAGAAGGAGCAAGCGAGTTAGGATTGGTACTTCTTTTGGGCCTAACTTCATCACTTATCTAATGGAAGATGATCCAACTAGTTATGTTGAAGCCATGACCTCAGCTAACTCGGAAGGAAGCTGTAAACAGTGAACTTGAATCCATAACATCTAACGACACTTGGGAGTTAGTGGAACTTCCTTTTGGTTGCAAAACTGTTGGGTGTAAATGGATATTCAAGAAGAAGCTTAGGGCAGATGGATCTATAGAGAAATATAAGGCGAGGTTAGTAGCTAAGGGCTATAGGCAACGAGAGGGAGTGGACTTCTTTGACACTTACTCTCCTGTGACCCATATTACATCCATTAGGGTGCTTATAGCCATAGCCGCTATTCATAGCCTTGTGATTCACCAGATGGATGTAAAGACTGCATTCCTGAATGGTGAATTAGAGGAAGAGATCTATATGGATCAACCAGAAGGCTTCGTAGTGCAAGACTTAGAGAAGAAGGTTTGTAGACTAAAGAAATCTCTTTATGGTCTCAAATAGGCTCAAAAGCAGTGGCACAAAAAGTTTGACCAAGTATTGACTTCGAGTAGGTTCTCGATTAATGAGTCAGATAAATGCATCTACACTAAGGCCAATAGTCAGACTTGCGTGATCATA
Source organism: Chamaelirium japonicum (assembly GCA_947650365.1). Taxonomy (NCBI): domain Eukaryota; kingdom Viridiplantae; phylum Streptophyta; class Magnoliopsida; order Liliales; family Melanthiaceae; genus Chamaelirium; species Chamaelirium japonicum. The sequence goes on along the minus strand of OX393557.1, from coordinate 4,909,491 downwards.
TGCCTTTTATGTAGATGACATGTTGATCTTCAGAACCAATTTAGAAGTTGTGGTGAAAACCAAAAACCTTCTTAGCAGGCACTTTGATATGAAAGACTTAGGAGCTGCAGATGTCATTTTAGGAATCAAAATTTTGAGAGATTCCAATGGCATAGCTCTATCTCAGTCTCATTATATAGAGAAGGTGCTTAGAAAGTTTGGTCAATTTGACTGTAGACCTGCCAGAATGCCATATGATCCTTCAGTACACCTGAAAAAGAACATGGGGTTAAGTGTATCACAAGTTGAGTATCCGAGGGTAATTGGCAGTCTTATGTATTTATACCATGAACTACATGAGACCCGATATTGCCTATGCGATAGCCAGACTCAGTAGATATACTATTAACCCTAATAAGGAGCATTGGGATGCTCTAATCAGAGTTCTGAGGTACTTAAAACATACCTTTGATTATGATATTTTCTTTGGTAGGTATCCTACTGTCCTAGAGGGGTACATCGATGCTAATTGGATTGCGGATTCTTCGGAAACCAAATCCACTAGCGGGTATGTGTTTACCCTTAAAGGAGGTGCAGTTTCTTGGAAGTCATCCAAGCAAACCTGCATTGCCCGATCCACTATGGAATTGGAGTTCATCGCCCTAGATAAGACCAGTGAGGAGGGTGAATGGCTCAAGAACTTCCTTATGGATATTCTTCTATGGCCAAAACCTATTCCTGCTGTTCTTATTCATTGTGATAGCCAAGCAGCTATAATGAGGGCCAAGAACAATTCATATAATGGAAAGTCTCGACATATTCGTTATAGACATAAATATGTGCGACAGATGATGAAAGAAGAAAGACAACTTAGCAGATCCCTTAACTAAGGGACTAGCTAGAGAGCTAGTTCTAAATACATCGAGGGGGATGGGGCTGAGGCCTAAGAATTAATAAGTTTTCGATAATAGTAGCCCAACCTTCGTGACTGGAGATCCCAATAACGAGGTTCAATGGGACAACAAGTTATCCGAGGAACTTGTAGGAGTGCTACCAAGCATGTTACCCCTCCCTATGATGTGGTAGTACATTCTGTATCGTTCTGAGACTGAGTCATAAACTCTTAATGTTATCTATAGATTGAATACCAGTGGGGTGTATAGATACAGATCACTATTTATAGATTGCACCTATACGAGTGTGGAAGTGAGGCCGCTTCCTATGAGAATTGGGGCCAATTCTCTAGAGCGCTTGTTAAAACCGGGGAGAGCTCATGGCCGTGAATGAGCACAACCGAGAGGGGAACTCAATGATGATTTAAGGATGTGTTAGTTGCCTGTTGACAAGGTCTACTATCCAAACTGAGCAGTTCGACACTTAGGTCACTACTCAGTTAATAAATCCTACAGACAATCTCTAAACAGGGGTTCAAGTCGAAAGACACCTCAGTGATTGCACATTCGTATGGAACTCCAAATTTGTTTTTGTATTTGTTTATTGAGATTTAAAATCATTCATGTTGGGGATTGTTAGTTTTGAATTTTGAATTCAAATATTTTTGAATGGTTTTTAACCCAACCCACTAGATCTGACTTATCTCTTTGGTTTAGATTTTGTTGTTTTGATTTTTTTTTTTTTTGTTGGGTTGTTGCAAGGGTTTCGGGTGGAGTCGGTTGTCACGAAGTTTAGGTGTAACAGAGGGTGGTACGTGGAAGAGATCATGGGTAACTCCTCATGATATTAAAGAGGAGATCTAGGGTTCGGTTGTGGGGAGTTGGCTTTAAATAGAGGGCCTCGAACCCTCTGCAGAGAGTACAAAAGTCATCTCTCTTCCACTTCCTTTCCCTCTCACTCTCTGCAACTTTGTTGTGGTGGACCCGGCCACTCATCATTTCTAAAAGGTGGAGTACAGCAAGGTGCTGTTGCTCCTATTGTGAAGCAAAGTGCAGCACTACATCATCTTGGAGTTGAAGTTCACTTCAACTCTTTGAAGTCAACAAGGTGCTACACAAGTCCGTGCACTACGAGCTACTCAAGGACGCTTCGTGCAACTTTAGTTCGTGATCGACGTGCCTCTCAAGACCGAGCTCTTGTTATTGCTCAGAGGAGCAACAAGAGGTCGTGATCGGCTCATCATCCCTCAACCCATTTTGCCATCAGATCGGTTTTGCAGCTATTATTTTTTGGAGTTCTTTGAGCGTTCCCACGAGCTCTCCTTGGTGCGGAGAAGATTGAAGTTGTTGTACCCTGTGGGCTTATCGTCGGAGGTCAGGAGCACCATCCTACGGTGGCGATCTAGTTTTCAGGGCATTGTGCAAGCACAAGACTCGGTTCATCTCTTTCGATAAGTCTTTTATTCTCCTTCTCTTTTTCCCTTATTTTGCATCTATGTAGAAAGCCTTAGCTTCCCATCCTTTAGCTAAGTCACGCTCCGTGAACCATTGCATGCTAATAGAATAGAACTCTATTTACCCAACACGACCCCCTTCTTCCGTCGCCGAGGGTCGCCGTCTGCGGCTACGAAGATGGGGCTAGGGTTTGTGTCGCTGCCCTAAAGCAAGCTGAGGCCTGTGTGATTGTGATAGAGATCGACCCTATCCTCGCCCTTCAGGTTCTGATGGAGGGCATCCCCGACGTCCTCATGTTGGAGGATGTTGTGGTCGAGGCGGACATCTTCGTTACCACCACGGGGAACAAGGATATCATCATGGTGGGCCTGGGCCACCATGAGGGAGATGAAGAACAACGCAATCGTCATTAAGCCCCAGACCAACCGCTGCATGGGTCTTCCCGAAGACCAAGGCCGATATCATTGTTCTCGCTGAGGGGTGGCTTATGAACCTTGGGTGCGCCATAGGTTGTTGTCTTCAAGCAGCCGTGTAGACAAAGAAGAAAGGTCGGCGGGGGCCAATACACCTGATCCGACTCCACCTCCTCCTCTAAGACTCGTCTCAGCGGCCCACTTCATCGCCCCTCATTTTCGCTACCTGCGTCACCCACTGCTCGAGGCGCAGGGACCCCGCTAATCTGAAAAGGGGAACTCAGAACTCCGAGGTCGCCGACGGACTCGATCACCCCGAAGCGCTGCACACCCACACCACCAAGGGCACAGTCCGATGGTTCGGGTGGTCGGAGATCGAATCGCTCACCACCAACCTCCGCGCACCCACGCTACTGGGCAAAGGAGTGTGCACGGGCCGGGGCGAACGGATCCCCCCCTCTCTCTTCTTCTGCACGATGAGAGGGACGCACGGGGGGCCAAGGTCGGCTGCGAGGTGAGCACGCGAGTGCCCGGGTTGGCTACGCGACGAGGAACGCAGAACTCCGAGGTAAGCAAGAGAGGGCCCAGGTCGGCTGAGCGATGATGTGAGTACGCGAGTGCCCGGGCCGACTATGCGACGAGGTGAGCACTCGAGGGCCCGGGTCGACTGCGTGATAAGGTGTGCACCCAAGGGGTCGGACCCTCCCGTCTCTTATATCTATTCGTGCAGGCTGAGCGACTAGGGCGCACGCAGGGCGTGGGTCGAACCCCACTCCGTCTCTTCTTTGTTCGTGTCGTGTCGTGTAACTTCTCTGATACTGGTTTTCGGAGAGAAAGACGTCTCAAAAACTTCCGACTATCGTAACTTTTCATACGCTCATTAGATCGATGCGTATAAGGTTCCATTATATTGGTGCCGAAAAACTGGTCAAAGTGGACATGAAACATCGCACACACTGACGTGTAGTATTTTCAAAGCCTGTCTTCGGAGAAAAAGACCTCAAAAACTTTCGACAGTTGTAACTTTTCATACGTTAGTCGGATCGATGCGTATAATGTGTCGTTGCGTCGGCGCCGAAAAACTGATCAAAGGGGACGTGACACATCGTCACCTTGACATGTAGCATGTCCGATATTCATTTTTGTAAGGAGGTGACTTAAAGAGCGGGCATGCTAGGTTTTCAGCTCGCGTCACTAAGACGCATCAACTCGCAATAATTCATTCGTCACTGTTCGGCACTCAACTATACCTAGTTACTGTGTTCACTAGAGACTACAATCGGGCTCCAGTGATGACATGGAGGTTACCACGGGTCCACCTCCAGATGAGGGGGGAATTTTTGCTTGTGTTTGTACGACCAACTCAATAGGTTTGGATGAGATGTTATTCAACCAACCCAATGGAAGATAGCTCTTCGTCTTTGAATGACCCTCGTGTACCGATGCCATTTGAATCGGATTGACTGATAAGTAGCATATCTCGATCTCTATCTAGTTGGAGAGGTTCCATGTATCGAAATTGTGTAGCCATGCCCCTTGTTAGCAAGTGCGATTCTCTGATCGGGCTTGAGTATTCATCAGATGTCAAGTGTATGGGTGAACATAGGCGACCCCCGGCCAATGATTGATCGATCGGTTGCTTACCAACTGTCCGTTGCTTTAAATGTGACAGCGTGGAGGGTAGCACGTGCTGACAGAGTTGGACTGACCACCCCCTGACCATTTTGGAACCGTCAACCAGTGAGAGAGAGTGATGATTGATGACAATCTGATGTTTGGATCCGAGTGACAAGACCAAGCTTGGACTTTTGATTGAATGCCGAGACATCGATCTCGGATTTTGTCGTTGCATGCCAAGACGAAGGCTCCTCTGGCAGCTCGCGGAGATGAAGGCTCTTCGATGACTTGGAGACGAAGGCTCCTCTGGCGGCTCACGGAGATGAAGGCTCATCGGTGGCTTGGAGACGAAGGATCCTTCGGCGGCTTGGAGACAAAGGCTCCTTTGGCGGCTTGGAGACGATGGCCCTTGCTAGGGTTTTGATCACCTTTCTTGTTGCGGACTTCCTCTTGCTTTGAAGATGGCGTGAACATCGACGGCAGCCGTTGCGCGATGTCCGGAGGCTGCTCAGGGGAGACGGGAGCGTGAAGACGAAGGTAACACGTTTCGACGGAGTCCCATGGCGGTGCGGGGGTGAACGAGGTGCGAAGATGAAGGCGTTGCATCTCGGCGGTGTGTTGTCGCCTTCTCGGTGCAAGAGCGCGATGTTGATGGTGAACCGTCGCGGCCAATGATGGTGACGACAACTTGGCGTGACGAGGAGGCGGAGCCGTCAAACGAAGTGAGGCTCTTCCTTCTTCTTCTTCCCTTTTCCTCCCTTCCCGTGGGGGCTTGTGCACGCAAGAGAGGTCAGGGAAGATGGCTAACCGTCGCGGCCAATGACGGTGACGACAACTTGGCGTGACGAGGAGGAGGCAGAGCCGTCAAGCGAAGTGAGGCTCTTTCTTCTTCTTCTTCCCTTTTCCTCCCTTCCCGTGGGGGCTTGTGCACGCAAAAGAGGTCGGGGAAGATGGCCACAAGACAGACTTCTTCTTCTTTCTTTCTTTCTTTTTTTTCTTCTTTCTTTTCTATTCTTTTTCTCTTTCTTTTCTTTCTTTCTTTCTTTTTGTTTTCTTCTATGTCTCTCTGTCTCTGTGGGCGCGGAGAACAGCAGCAGCAGTGGTGGCTGGTGCGGTCGCAAGCGGGTGCAGCACAGGCCGGTGCGGGCGCAGCGCAGGTGGAGAAGGCACGGGCGGCTGACGCGGGCGTGGCACACGCGAGCGCGGGGCAGGCAGCAGGTGGCGGCTGAGGTGTGGCGCAGGCGGGCCGGGGCTGGAGGCGGTGGTGGTTGTGGGCTCCAAGCCGCCGTGGGCTGGAGGCTGGCGATGCGGTGGCGGGGCATGGCTGGTGCGGAGGCGGCCGGCTTCAGGGTGCAGGCGGGCGGTGGACGAGCTTGGCTCGAGCGACGCAGGAGCGGCGAGCGATGGCTGGGCACGGCTGGTGCGCAGGCGGCCGGCATCAGGGTGCAGGCGGGCGGTGGACGGGCTTGGCTCGAGCGGCAAGCGGTGGCCGGGCAGGGTTGAAGATGGCAGCCCTTGTGGGGGATGGGGGCTTTTAAAGGAGAGCGGGCCCCTCCTTGGGGGGCCGCGATTTGGCACAAGAGGGATCCGGCCAGGTGCGGGTGCTGGACTGTGGCTCCACCTCTTCTCTTCTTTCCTTTCTCTCCTTCTCTTTCTCTGGTTTCTTCTCTTTCTTTCTTGTTTTTTTTTTTCTTTCCTTCTCTGTTTTCTCTCTTTCCTTTTCTCTGTTTCGTCCTCTCTTCGGTTCGGTTTTTTTTTTTTCTTCCTTTTCTGTTTGGTCTTTTCTTCCCTTATTTTGATGTTTCGCCCTTTCTTTCTTTTTGTCTCTTTCTTTCCTTCTTTGTTTTCTCTTTTTTTTTTTCCTTTCCTTCTTTGTTTCCTTTTTTTCTTTCTTCTTCTCTTGTTCATGCCGCCAACAGTAGCAGAGGTGATTGAGACGTTTGGTTGATCGCATTAGACAATTATTATCAATTTTTTGTGAAGCCTTTTTAATTATGGTTCTGCTCTATAGTAAACTGTAACGGTCTTATTTTCTTTTTTTGACAAGTATAACCACACAATCAATATTTTTATAAGTACCACCACACATAAAATTAATTTTTGATATGAAACCTTCTTGAAAGACACAAGAGTGTGACTTATAAGTGGTGGACCCATGATAATCACATCTATCAAATAGAAAAAGCATATATTCGATAAGAAGCAATGTAACCAAAAATTAGTTAAAATTGTCATCACAAGACGGTAATCCACCTACCAACAGAATCCCACAACAGGTAAAGTCCAGTTAAATAACGATAATAACAATATGACTACTTCATCGATATGAACTTAATGAAAATTCAATGACTGACATCTGCAAATACAGATATAAACATCACTTCTTAGAAAGGAATAAACTGTTGAAGAAGACCCCAATGGAAACTAAAAACCATATTTGAAATAAAGTTTTTAAGACCCATATTCCAATTACGGGCTTCAATTGAAAACCATACGGGTCCACCTCCCATAGGGCCCCAATGCAAAGCATATATAGAGATTTAACGATTCATTCCTAACGGTCAAAAAATTGACGCCTTGCCCTAGCTCTCGCGATCTCTCCCCAATCTTCCTCCTAGCCCGGTCGCTCTCCCTCTCTCCCCGATCTCCCTCCCGGCCCGCTCTCTCTCTCTCTCTCCCCGATCTTCCAAGAAAGGGATTTGGCCATAAAAATGTAAAACAAATTTCAAAAAAAATGCGCAGACCAAATTCCAAAAAAATGTAAAACAATGTGGAGGATTTGGCCATAAAAAAAGAACATGCAAGTGACTAACTGGAGCAGGATTGAAAGAAGTAAAAGTTTCAAGAAATTATTATTATTTTTTAAAATTTTACATTGAAGTCGGTATTTTAATTATGGGTTTAAATAATCATATTTCAAATATGGTTTTTCATTGCAGTTCCGTCAAAGAAGTCGAGACGTAGTACAACCCACTATGAGGAGGGGGTCGAGTATGGTTTTTAATTAAAACCGGTAAGTAGAATATGGGTTTTAAAAACGTTATTTCAAATATGGTTTTCAGTTTCCATTGAGGCCGGTTTCATCTATATTTTTCGAAGGTTTTTATACACACAGTTCATCGACTATATGCTTTTTTCTATTTGAAATGTATGATTATCATGGGATCACCACTTTTGAATGTGATGTTTTCATCTTTATGGAACACTGCAGAACTTAGATCCTCAAGGGTACTAGAATACCGCAGAAGTTATTCAGATGAACAAACACCGAGCGATCGAGTGATATAGCTAGGGGCAACCAACAAATTGCCTTGGAGATGAATGACACCGCTGTGGTCGGGGCCAAGGTCGAGACTGTGGCCGACCCCGAGGATAGCAGATGTTGGATACTTATGTCAGGATGTAGCTAATTTTTTTCTTTCAGTCAGTCAAAGTTTCAAGAACTTAATTTTTTTTCTTCAAATTTTACATTGAAGTCGGCATTTCAATTATGGGTTTTAAAAACCATATTTCAAATATGGTTTTTCATTGCAGTTTCGTCAAAGAAATCGAGACGTAGTACAGACCACTATGGGGAGGGGGACGAGTATGGTTTTGAATTAAAACCAGTAAGTAGAATATGGGCTTTAAAAACCTAATTTCAAATATGATTTTCAGTTTTCATTGAGATCGGTTTCACCTATATTTTTCGAAGGTTTAAAACACAACTGAGCACAAATGAACATATAAAAGTCGGTACTCCAAACATGTGTTTTAGAAACCTGATTTCAAATATGGTTTTCATACACACAATTCATCTCATTGGTTGGGAAGGATTAAGCTCTAATGAACAACATATTCCAAATACCGATTTTAAAGGTCAGGAAAAAAAAAATGGCAGCCAGCGTGGCGGGCGCTTTGCAGCGCGCTCACACCACGTGGCTATCAGTTGGCTACTTTTGAAATTATTTTTGAATCATGGCTATTAAAATTATATTGTGTTTTTTAAATGCTTCTTTGAAAAAATAACCCTTCTTTTTGAGAGATGACTTTTCGTTGCAGAATACGTTAATTTCCAAGTATAGCTCACATCCCTCCCGATGAATATATACGAATGTATACTCTCTCTAAAAGGAATGTATACTCTTTCTAAAGACGAATGTATACACGTAGTAGGAATGACAATGGGGTAGGTTTAGAAATTGATTTTTATGATTTTTTGATAGGCCCACCCTGAATAGGAATTTAAAATCCAAATCCGCCCCATTGCCATCAGTAACATGTAGGACCTTAGCTAATACAGAAAATTATGATGTCATGTGGCTAATATTGCAAACTAGTTAAGGACGTATACCTAATTTGTCTTATTTTTTTAGAGAAATGCTATTCAGCCTGAAGGTTTTTCCGATTCCGTCTAGCCCGATTTGTACGATGCCATGTCTATAGGGCCGGTGGAATCCCGATTTGTACGATGCCATGTCTATAGGGCCGGTGGAATCGGGAAAATCTTCGGGCTGAATAGCATTGCTCTTACAGATTTTTGGGGTTGAATAAAATTTCCCTTTTTCTATACGAGTCTGGCCGCCGGCAATCACACCGAAAGCCACAATCGGCCGCACTCATCGCAACCACCGGCCGTTCCTGATCGCTTAACTCCGGCGACCCAGGTGGACCTCATATATCCCCTCTCTAGCTATTATGTCTCCTCGACCTAATAACGACGGCACCGTACGTTGTCGACGGCCGAACCCGACCATCATGCATCCGGCAGCCACGATGACCGCAACAACCCCGGCGACCACATCCCCTCTTATGACTCTGTCTTTCCCTCTAATTTGTGTGCTCTCAATTTGTGCATGAGTGTGTTCAGGTAGTGGTGGGGGTGCATGTTAGGTGTTGGGATGATGATATGATGTGAGCTACGGGTGTTGTATGGGGGTGAGGGGATCGAGTGGGCTGTATGATTTTGTGTATGGTGGGATGATGATCCTGAGAATAGTGGGGACATGGGAGTAATACTATAAATTATCTTATACTTTTATTCACAAAATTTCTTTATTTCGTTATGTTGAGTCACAATGGTGAGCACCCATTAATGATAATCGGATGAAGAGTTATGGTCAGCAATGCTGTCAATAATCTCCGACGATCAACAAAGGTGTCGATCACCACCGCTAATAATAATATGAGACTATTAATATTATTGGCTATCGGTTATAACTTTCGGTACGATGGTGAGAGTGTGTATCGGGGTGTCCCCAGAGCAACACAGCTAGCTCCTTCCCTAGGTTTCTCTTTAAACCTTAATTTCTTTTTTGGGAGTGCGAAATCGAGATAACATGCGAACATCACTATACCCAAACTCCAACATTTGAGTGCAACATAGATGTGCGGGAGACCTTGGGTATCACAGCCCTTTTCCCCTAGATGCTCCTCTTCTATTTTCTCTATGGAAGTAGGTGTAAGCACATGCGTGTTTAGGGCAACACCGCCCCTCCTTTATCTTTATTAATTGTATGGAGTTGAGCCGAGTTGTGGCCTTGCCCCTCGGATGAACTGATAAAACGATTTCACCATAACTAAACATAGATGAATTATTGCAGTGAGGCGTGACACTGCCTCTCAAGTACAACACTTTCGGACTTCCTTTGTAGAATGCCAGACATAGTTAATGACCAACATTAGGTAGGGAGAAACCACTATCCTTTCTTAACTTTTCCGCTCCTTTTACTCTTTTGTAATATTTGTCATAAGCTAAGATTCACTGCTCCTGATGAGACCTATGTCATGAAAAGGTAAAATATATTGATAATGATGGCGTCCTGCGGCACAAGGTAACTTGTGATGGATAATCCAGGAAAATGGTGGAATTGGATCATACTTGTATACATTAGCAATATTGCATATCATGCATGCTGCATTCTCAATCTCTTTTAGAGTACACCATTAATATTGTGGAAGATCAAGTACATAGATTTGGTGTGGGCTCACTGTCCTGCGGAACAATTAGACCTGTATGCAGAATATAGGATCCCTTGAGATAGAGTTGTGGTGCTACATACTTGTAGGCACACAACTGGTTCCACTACCGGGATAAAATCGTGTACCGCGATTGGTTTAGGTGACACCTGGAACAAACATTGTATAGGGAGTCGGAGTATAGCCAATAAAATCGTGTACCATAATACTGGTGTATCAGTTAGCTGTGGACTTGTGACTAAATCTTTTTGGGCTTGGTGCTTATTCTAAACAAATAGACAAGTTGCAACAAAATTTTTAATATTTTAGCATCTTGTATAACATATTCTTTTTATGTGTGACTTATTTTTACCCGCATGTATTCTAATAAAAGTAATCCAGATAATCTGTCTAGACTTATCCTACCTCCCCTTCACCTCTTCTCCCTCTATCACGCTTGGCTCTCAGTGCTCCGCAGTTGCAACAAATCGTCGGCGACCGGGTCGTGACATGAACCCCCAATGTAAGACTTGGAAGCTGATGGCGTTGATGAGTTCAAAGTACGGTTTGATGGGTACGGTTTAAAGGTGGGGGTGAATCAAATTTGGGTTGGCTTGAATTTTTATATTGACTTGATTTTTCAGTTAAATAAAACTACAAAGATAAAAGCCAATATGAAAACCTACAATAAATGCTAAGGTTAGGATTTTTAAATTAAAGTCTTGATAAATTTTTGGAGGTGTTTAGTATAAGATTGAGGGAAACTAGTCGATAGGATATATATATAGAAGATAAAAAACACAGATTCGACACGACCATTCAATGTCTATAGATCAACATTTAAGCTTCCTCATTGAGTCGTCAATAAGAGGAAAGAAAGCTTCAACACTTGCTAGGAGAAATAAGAGAAGGTATGTTAAATTTTATTCATAAGTCAATGTTAATCCGCCACTCCCTATTCCCTACAAGTGTTTGCATGGGCCTTGAAACTAAAAACTCGATCAATTTTAGTCTATTAGATGTTTATAATATGTTGTAGTGTCAAATGAGGTTTAGTTAATTAGATTTTTATAATATCAAATGAGATCTACCTTATATAGCTTTGATACCAATAGGCCAGGGCTTCTAAACTCACTTAAAAATTAACCGAAAGTATTCCAAAAATTATTATAAAATAATGCATCTAAACTATCTAGACTCTTAATGAACTCAAGGACTTCGCTTGTGGATTTTATATTATATGGCAATACTAATTCATTTGGAAATTATAATTTAAGTACTAATCCTAATTTTTAAGAATTTTGTGTTGAGTGGGAATCTTTGCTCATCGAAGAACCTTCTTTTGAGTATGAACTCAATTCTAAATAGGAATCATTTTTGAACTTGGTACCGATTGTAAATTAGGAATGGTTACTGAACTAGGAATCCTAGATGAGATCTCTTCATCTTGCCGCCTTGATTTGAATTAGTGGCTTCCTCTGAGCGTGAACTCCTTAACTCACCATTGGTTTTATTTTCAATAGGTAACCGATGATGGTTGCCAACCAATGGATGTCATGTTTATGCCCTCCTTGATGCCATGATTCAACAAAAGACATGATGCTTTAAGATAAGATATGCGATAAAGAATGCATTCTTGCTTTTATTGCACGATTGGATGATGGTCATATAAAATGATCATCAACCGTACCTTCTCCATCGAGCTAATCCACTATGATTTTGCTTTGTCTTTGTGTTGATTATTTGTTTTTTGTTCGATAAAGGCTTGATATATAACTTCAATTAGGGTATCGATCACTTTTGACTTTTTCATGATCACCAATAAACAAATATTGCGTATATTCATCATGAACAACATTATGTGAGACAACATTGTTAGCTTGGACTTGATCCAAATACTTGCTCTTCACCCTTTGGCATCTCCATATTATCCTCAACACTTGGGTTTACCAAATGTGTCACTTCTTCATCACGTGGTAATTTGTAATACTGTTTTCACTTCGCGTATGGGAAATAATTCCAGAATTTCTTCATTGCTTTGAGGTTTGCTAGATAGAAATAGAATTAGGACTTTCTAGATAAGATTAAAAATTCTACATTGCTCTTGTTGTCCTCTCTATTATCATGGTAGGTACATGAGGTATAATCGGGTTGGGTTTGGGCGGGATGGGGTAAAAGTTTAATACAATTAATAATACTAAAAATATACTTTATATTTTTTTAGTTTTTTGTATCGAGTTATGTTGAGTTTTAACCGAGTTTTTGAGTTGACTCAACTCATTAAGGTTTTGAGTCGAGTCCAGTCGAGTTTCCGTGTTTTAAAACACTAGCACCAGTGCTAAAATTTGTTTTATAGATACCATGTTTTATCAAAACTACTTTAGTAAATATGGCTATCAAACATGGAGTCCCTCTTCTTTTTGACTCCAAATCCATTGTAAGGCAGATTTAAGAATCCAATTTGAGCTTGAATAGGACTTCCAATAGATTAGGAGTCCAATTTCGAACTTAATTGGACTCCCGAGTCCTTATGTACGGAAATAGGTGATCAAGCTCGTAAACAGAAGGAACAGGAGGATTGACCTTAGTTTTGCTATTTTCAGTTGGAATGGAATTCAGATCTAACTGAAATTGCTAGGAATATGAGGGGGTGGGGTTTGGTGTACAATACAAAGGACCTTGACCACTCTATCAAATCAATGCAATTGTGAGTCTCCCCTCTCTTATATGTCGCATTTTTTTGCTGTAAGCCTGCAACTTCCTTGGTGGGAAGCCTCAAATTCCTTGTCTCAGGAACAATAAGGTGTGAGCCCTTAGTTCTTCGTTAGAAATGCAATGCTTCTAATAGTTATCCCCTCGTTTCTTATTTTTCATAAGTTATATTTCTCTTAAAATTCTATCTTTAATTTCTACATGCAACAGTTAGTTGATTCTACTAAATCTTAGCCTAGTTTAACTTATTAGTTCCATCTACCTACTTAGATCCATTGGAAACATTCTATACGCTTAGATCCGTTGGAAAGCTTTTTAGATTCTTCTAAGGACCCAGAATATCTGTTACAAAAATAAATTCTAGTAAACAAACCTTGTCTCCCCACCCTCATCCCCCCCCCCCCCCCCCCCCCACCACCACGCGCTCGCATACGCACACAAATTCCTAGCATATCGCGATACCTTGTGGATTCCAATTCTTCTTGGTATTAGACCACTTTTAAGTTTCTTGAATTCCTCCACAAGTAGCATCCGAATCCCAATCTCTAGAAGTACTTTTTCTCACGCACCGATTTCAAATATGAATATTAAACTGAAACATCGAATCCTTTATTTTCATGATGCAACACTTTAGCATGAGGCAATTATATTTTGCTTTCGCTTGTATGATGCCTTGCTTTTTTGGCCTTTAAGTCATTAAACCATTTTTGTGAGACTTCAAATCTCATGTTATGGTAGTGGTTATGTTATTTCTAGGGATGTCAACGGTGCGGTTTTGGGCAAAACCAAAACCGCACCGCACCGCAACACTGAACCGCCAAATCAAAACCGCACCGCACCGCGACGGTTTACCATTACGTAAAACCGAAACCGCACCATGCGGTGCGGTGCACTGCGGTTTATCATTATAAATATCTAAACGGTGTGGTTTTGGTGAAAACCGAAACCGCACCGCTACACCGAAACCCGAAAACCGAAACCGCACCGCACCGCGATGATTTTATATTTTGGCAAACCAAAATTGCACCATACGGTGCGGTTTACCGTGGTTGTCGGTTTTAAACCGCACCACTGCCATCCCTAGTTTTTCCCCCATTTTCGTTTATGCTTGAACATGTTGGATCTTGCATGATATACTGCTCATTTTGCTGTCTTCATAACAAATAGTGATGATATCAATAGCGGAAATATGATTTGTATTTATTTATATTATTTGAAAGAGATTTAAATGATGATGGATGTTCAATTTTTTTTTTTTCGTTTTTTTTTTTTTTTTGAGAACCCCTCCTAAAGGAGGGAGGGTTTGGCGGACCCTAACCAGAAGTCATTAAACAATCAAGATAACAGGTCGTTACAAAAAGAGGTAGCCTCCGGCCCAAGCTTATCTCTCCAGGGCACAATCCAAGCACGGAAAAAGGAGACGACTGAAAGTCGCAACCTATCCTGCCCTGCCGACTTACCATTGAAAATCCTGTTATTCCGCTCAAGCCAAATAACCCAAAGTATTGCCATGACCAAGACGTCCCATGGCTTCCGGATTTCCATCGGGATTCTCCTTCTCCTCCAAGATGTCCAGAGGCTCCTAAGGTTCCTGGGATGCGAAGCTACACCAGCCTTGCCCTCGAAGTGGTCCCAAAGGTCCCTTGCAAACGGGCACCCAAGCAGAAGATGAGATGACGACTCCTCCTCCGAGTCGCAGAAGGTGCAAGAAGCATCTGTCGCCTGGGGGTGATGCCGCCTAATCAAGTTGGCCTTCGTCAGTATCTTGTTTCTCGAGGCCAGCAGGGAGAAAATCTGGACTTTCGAGGGAGCTTTCGACTTCCAAATCGCCTTAGACGGTCCATGCCGCTGCCCCCGAGGAAGAAGATGAGCATAGAAGGAGCGAACCGAAAAAACTCCTGACGAAGTACCGCCCCAACGAACCACGTCCCTGACTGGCCGGAACGAAGCCGCCTGAAGAATCAAGTGAAGGTCGTGCAGCTCCCTCTGACCGTCCTGGTCCAAAGGGGAATCGAATCTCAAGCGCCAGCCAACCGCACCGCGTCTCCTACTAGCCTGGGATCGGACAGAAGCTCCCCTGTTCCGGGCAATCGCAAAAAGTGATGGGAAGAGCTGCTCCAGTGGTCTGTCCCCGAGCCAAGTATCCCTCCAGAATCTGATATCCCGACCGTCACCTAGCACCAGGGTGGTAGCCCCCCTATAAAGATCCTTGACCCTGAGAATGCCCCTCCAGAAATGGGATATCCGGCCAGACATTCTACCCCGTGTCTGCAGAGGAGAGAACCGCCTAAAATATTTAGCCAAAATGACGTCCCGCCAGGATCCCCCTGTTTCCTGCTGTAATCTCCACCACCATTTCCCTAGCATGGCAATATTGAACCTGCGGAGATCAAGAACTCCCAAACCACCCATCTTCTTTGGCAGGCAAACTTGATCCCACCTCATAAGGTTGTAACCTCCTACAGCATCCACCCCATGCCAAAGGAAAGATCTCCGAATCTTGTCAATTTTTTCGTTTTCATTTTTGCTTAGGCTTTTACAGTGGTTGTGTTATGCTCACAAGTCCTCTCAAGAACCAAGGTTGCGATTGAAGTACGTATCTCCCATGAAGGCTTGTCTTTAGATGTAATTTGAATGAATTAAAATAGTCGCCCCGAACCACGCTATCATCATGATTTGAGGTCCGGTTGCCAACAGCTGTCCCATCTCATTCAAATCACCCATCCCTTAAGATCCGATCCCCTTGGGTTCACCTGGTGTTATATAGATCGCCCACTCCGGAACCGTCAATAGTTGAGCAAATGATAGCTGTTGGCGAGTGAACCCCGAACCATTGTGATATCGTGGTTCTGGGCGACAGCACTATGGGCTTTAGTACATCCTCAAGTCCAAATCTAGGAAGCTCAAACTCATCCAAAGACTCCATAGGAGAAAAAGGAGGCGCGATGGAGGCCTGGGATACTCACACTAGATCCAAGACTCTTGCCCTTCTTCTGCCGAGCGGAGGACCTCACAGCCCGGGAATTAAGTTTAGTGAAAAGATCCACACTCCCATCCGGTAGGGCACCCACAGACGGTCTCCCTTCACGAAATTCTCCCTCCCTGCTTCCTAGCTTCAACATCAACATCCGAACCAGCAACAACGCCATCAGCTACAGTGAGCGTTTGGTTGGTGCAACAGTTTTCCTCGATATGTTTGGTGGGGAACTGGTAGGGGTCTAAGCCGAACCCCCTCTCATTCTCGGTGAGGGATTTCTCAAAAAAACAGGACATAATGCCAACATCGAGGTCATCGGCCAGCGCTCAGTGCATTGGCCATCATACATAGTGATGGTTGATGTCCGCCACATCAGCATTTTGTCCGTGGTTATTTCCTTTGTGTGTTCAAATAGCATTTTGCTAAAGTATTGTTGGTATCCAGCAAAAGAGTAGGCTTCTGAATGCATTAAGTGTACTTATGTTTTTGGTTACGAGAGGGCATACTTTTAGCTACCAAGGTAGGGTTGCCTTCCCGCCAATAGGTCTTTTAGGTTTCTTGGCATGGCTCGCTCATGCCAAGTTGCATGCCCGAATCAAGTCCGCAGCACCAATTGTAGAGGGTGGAGACCAAGCCGACATTCAGTCGAAATTCTTTTATCCCTCTTCCTTATAATTGACCTCATCTTGACGGGATAAAAACTTGGATGATGACGATGATCCCTTGTTAGATACCCTCACGCCCCAAAACCCGGGTTATAAAGGGAGGTCCACAGGGGGTATATGACACGGGTGATGGGTGCCTCCCTTATCGAAGTGGGACTATTTGTCAACACTTCCCCTCAAGAGGAAGACGCGTGGCTAGGATCCTTCCACGCGGAGCATGCGCGCGTGGCAAGACACGATCGGTGGGGAGCACCCAGAGCGGGAGCAAGAGCAAGAGACGGTGAACCCTGCTCTGATACCATGTTAGATACCCTCACACCCCAAAACTTGGGTCGTAAGGGGAGGTCCATAGGAGGTATACTAAGCGGGTGATGGGTGCCTCCCACACCGATATGGAACTATTCGTCAACAATCCTATTTGATTCTTTCCGATCTTCGTTGGGTTTTTTCTTTTTGGGTGCAATCTTTGTTAAGTTATGGATGTATTCTACTCTTAATAGCAACAAATAGCCTGATCTATGGAGATGGTGGAATGCATATCAAACAACAAGAGACCGGTATAGCCCGTAATTATTTTTTTTCCCCCTCAATTTTTATGCAGGTCGGCATTTATGAGAGAAACTGGCCGAGGGAAAAACTTAAAAGCAACTAAGAAAGGGAAGGGAAGAGGATGGGTGCTGAAGAAGAAGGAACATATGAGAAGAAAAGGGCATAATGTACGCCCCGACACAAAATTCAAAGCGTGCAAATGGAAGGCGCACTTCGACAACTGTACTACGAGCAAGATGAGTTTCTTTGTGTGCTCTTGTTTGAGGGTAGAATCTATATAACAAGGGACGGCGGTCTGCATGCTGACTAGACAAAAAAAAACAAAAAACTGACTAGACAAAATAAACGATGACTAGACAAAAAAACACCAAAAGATAGTTCAGCTCCCCCCCCACCCCCCTCACACACCCATATCACGTCCTAAGAATCTCTAAAAAAAGAAATAAATTAATTTTAATAAAACCCAGCCAACCCACTTCATCTTCAAACCCATATCCATCCCCAGACCCTTGTGCCTCACACCCCCCTTTCACGCCACCCTCTCACTACCGCTCAGATCGCCCCTCTCTCCCCGCCG
The DNA here is from genome assembly GCA_947650365.1 of Chamaelirium japonicum. NCBI lineage: Eukaryota > Viridiplantae > Streptophyta > Magnoliopsida > Liliales > Melanthiaceae > Chamaelirium > Chamaelirium japonicum. The sequence continues at coordinate 4,891,717 of OX393557.1, read as the reverse complement.
CTCAGATCGCACACCCCCCTTCACTCCCCCTCTCCCCGCCGGCCCCTCGCATCCCCTTTCATGCCCCCCTCTCCCCACCGCTCAGTTCGCCCCCCTCCCACTCAGATCACACACACCCTTTGATCCCGCCCCCTTTCACACCACCCTCTCCCCAGACACTGCTCAGATTCTTCTCAATTCGCCCCCCTCTTTTCCTGCCGCTCAGTTCACAACCCCCCCCTTCATCCCACCTAAAGTTTAGCTTCCCCACCCCCCCTATTCCAAATCCATATCACATCCCCACCCTTCAAGCCCCCCTCTCACCGCCGCTCAGATCGCTACAACCCCCCCTCTCCCAGCTGATCAGATCCCCCTTCATTCTCCTCAAAATCCCCTCGCCCCCTAATCAGATCCCCCTTCATTCCCCTCAAAATCCCCTTGCCCCTCTCATCAAGCCCCAAATCCTGCTCTCTCTCTCTCTCTCTCTCTCTCTCTCTTCCTCCCCCTTCATGGACGACTTAAATCCTGTAGCTAGATTTGGAAGGCATTGGCTGGAGTAATGGAAGGAGAAAAAGAAAAAATAGTACCACGTGAGAGTCGCTCGATTTGGAAGGCACCAGAGAAGGAGATCTCAATCTCAACAGGTCTTCCCTCACCTTATAACGATGATCCCAACCCGGAGAAGCAAAACTAGACCAGAAGGCTCTTCATCCACCACCAAGTACTCTTTTCAAAATTGGATACTTAGTCTGATGCCACAACAGAAGTGGCAGCTGTGGACGATGACGAGATGGAAGTTGCTTCGACTAAGGAATTCTTTGAGGCAGAAAAAATCTTTAGCAATCCGGGATGGCAAGATGGGCAGAGATCTCCTGATTTTCACACAATTCTGACATCTACTACTCTATATAAATGGAGTCCCAAATTAGAAAATCTCAAGCCCTTACATGGAAGCGAAGAACAGTTTTGAATTTTGGAATTCTGAAGAGGTTAAGCATGATGCAACTTATATTAATGAAACAGTTGCTATGTTCGAAAACCAAGCAGAAGAATTACTTACCAATGATGTCAAACATGATGAAATATTTGTTACCAAAAGAATTGCTATATATATTGGACAACATTTTTGTCGACTCAGAGGGCTCAATCAACTCTGGAATATCACGAGTAGAAACCCGTAATTTCGAAAATGATACACAAAATATTGCTAATCGTGAAGTTGACGAGAGGGTAACATCTGAAACAAACAATCTATAAGGAAAAAATAATAATAAAAATAATATAAAAGGCCGGCAACCTCTCAGCCCACAGCCACCATATCCAGCATTTAGGTCTGGCCCATTATGAAAAAAAATATATAAAAAGGCCCCATTTAGAATTTTCACCTTAAGCCACAGTTTTTATCGAGACAACCCTGCTCTCTTGCCCCCCCCCCCCCCCTCTCTCTCTCTCTCTCTCTCTCTCTCTCTCTCTCTCCCCGGGGTAGGGCAGGTGGGGGTTGGTTGGTCGCACCGAAGGCTCCCGCTTCGTGCCAATCAGCACGGGCATACCGAAGGCGGTCAGGTGTGTTGTCGTCGCATACGACGGTGGGGATGGGGGTGGTGGTACTTGGGGGATGTCTTGCCGCCGTAGGTGGTCCGCTGCAGTGCCGAGAGATGTTTTGCTGCCGAAGGCAGTCCGCTGCAGTGTTGACAGGTGTTTTGCCGCCGAAGGCGGCCCGCTGCTGTGCCGACAGGCACGGGCATGAACTAGCTGTTTTAATGACATATGTTTTGTTGTATTCTTTGATATATAAGGGTAATAACTGTTATAGTGTAATAAATTATTTATAGAATAAGACTCTTCGGCATATAATGTTCCTAGAAATAGTAAGATTGATTTGGTTAGTGTCGAATAGAATGTTTTGATTTGTTGCTTCTAATTAAATTTTCGACTTTTTGATCCCAAAAATTCATTGTTCTAAGATTTTGTGACTAATGTCTTATTTTGGTTCAAGCAATTGTAATAATCTCGCAAAATTGGCATGATGATCAAGAATTGGATGAAAGGTGAATGGTCATTGATTCTATAGCAACCAACAAGGTTAGAATCATATATATAGGGTCGGGATCCAGAAACACGCTACCTTGCCACAGAGTTAGACACGCATCTCTAAAACCTTAGATAGATGTTTCAGAATTTGTTGATTTTTTGTGAGGGTGATAACCTTGGCTTAGATCACATCAACAAAAAATCAGCGCATTCTAAAACCTATAGACTAATCAAATATTCCCTTCAATTTAAACTGGATGTGTTATCTAAGAGAAGTTGATCATCCTTACAAAAAATCAAAAAATTCTAAAACCTAATAAGTACCTAGAGGTTTTAGAATGTGCTGATTTTTTAGACATGTTGACTATGGTATGTTTATCATCCACACAAAAAATCAGCACATTCTAAAATCTCTAGGTGCATTAAATGTGCTCTTCAAATCAATGGTTTTCGACCGTTAATTTTAACCGTTGATTTGAAGAGTACATTTGATGCACCTAGAGGTTTTAGAATGTGCTGATTTTTTGTGAGGATGATTAACAAACCATAGACAACATGTCTATAAAAAATCAGCACATTCTAAAACCTCTAGGTGATGATTAGGGTGCTGGGTTATTTGTTGGGTCATCGAATCCTGACCCCCCTCTCTCTCTCTCTCTCTCTCTCTCTCTATATATATATATATATATATATATATATATATATATATATATATATAGAGAGAGAGAGAGAGAAAACGGGAAATGAGCTGCCAGCCTATTTCGAAAAAATGGGCAGCCACCCATTTGATGCCCTTAGGAGTCTTAGAATGTGCTGATTTTTTGTGAGCATAAGTATCTTATCTTGGATAGAACACCCACAAAAAATCAGCACATTCTAAAACTCCTAGGGGCATCAAATGTTAGAAGTTTTATCGAGCATTCGTTGTCATCGTTAATCTGAAATATTATATTTGATACCCTTAAAAGTTTTAGAATTTGCTGATTTTTTGTAGGTGTTCTATCTAAGAAAAGATGCTTATGCTCATAAAAAATCAGCACATTCTAAGACTCCTAGGGGCATCAAATGGGTGGTTGCCCATTTCGTCGAAATAGGCCGCCAGTCTATATCCTGTATCCTCTCTCTCTCTCTCTCTCTCTCTCTCTCTCTCTCTCTCTCTCTCTCTCTCTCTCTCTCTCTGGCGCGATCGGACGGCCAGATTTTGCCACCGCATTTATCAGGCCGGGTACCGCACGCCGCAGCCTAACACGCCTCTCTCTCTCTCTCTCTCTCTATATATATATATATATATATATATATATATATATATATATATATATATATATATATATATATATATATATATATATAGAGAGAGAGAGAGAGAGAGAGAGAGAGAGAGAGAGAGAGAAATGTTACAGTGAGCTGTGAGCTACGGGTGGAGAAAATGAGCTGCCCTCATTTTGATCCCCTTAGGATGCTTCTCTATTCTTGGGACTCCTAACTACCACGTAAGCAAAGTATGAAGTGGGAATTGTAGAGCACTACAACATGCTCCTCAAATCTCTCTCTATTTTTTAAAAAGACCAAATACTTATATTTGTATTTCGACCAACACAGCAATGGGAAAGAGCATTTCAAAATTTTAAATAGTGGGAGTAACTTTTGTACAGTCATTTTATTCAAACCGAGGAGGGCCCACCATAAAACTTTTCCTACTCCTCTCCCTAGCACTAGCTAGAGGAGTAGGGAAATTCGATCAGTCTTGGCGAAATATCAAGGAGTCCGTTGGCGGGTCGTTTTCTGAGTGGGCCCACAAAGTATTCCTTAAGGAATACATTGTCAAAGAGCCCATTGGAGATACTCTAATAGAATCAGTTTCTTGAGGAAGTATTTTTTTTTAGCATTATACGCATATGATATATTTTAAGAATTAATGCTTTTCTGAACCTATATTACTGCCTATTATATCACTCAAGGTAATATGAGATTCATTTTTAAGAATTAATGCTTTTCTGAACCTATTACTGCCTATTAAGAATCAGAAGGCTGAGTACGTATATATTTCAAACTTGATTCTTAATAGACTGAATGTTTCTGTATGATATGTAACCTAATTATAAAGGCTCCTCGCAAAGGAGAGAGGCCATGCTCATTTTTTGATCATGATCCACCTTGCCGCCACCGCATCATCAACAGGAGCTAGCCTTGTGAGATCAAGGAAGGCTGCACACCGCAGGGAGTGGAATTCGAATTCGAATTAACCACTGCCCCCTCAAGTAGAGGTGGCAATCGGTCGGGTTCGGGTCAAACCCTACCCCTACACGTACCCATAACCCGTTCTCATTTAGGTATGGCAAGGTCCATACCCTACCCATACCCATTCGGGTACAGGAGGATCCATACCCGATCCATACCCAATCGGGTTTCAGATTTTAGTTTGGATTTCGGGTATGAATTTGGTATAATTTTATCTTTTTCTCCATCATATATGCTATTATTACTTGAGGAGAAAAAAAAAATCAAGATATCACAATGCATTATTAAGAAGCCCGGCCTTTTGGTTTTTTATTATAGAGGTTTTAGAAGAGTACACGTTTGCGTAGGGATATGAGTTCGGTTAGAATTTCGATATATGACAATGAATTTTGAGTGAACTATATAAACCAAGTATATACAAGTTAGAGGGTCAATCGGGTTTCGAGTTTCGGGTTTCGGTATTGAGGTACCCATATCCATACCTCGAAAGTTAATCGGGTAGAGTTTCCATCCCCGTACCCTATCCAAACCACGTGTCGGGTATAAAATTTGTACTCATATCCAATGTTTCGGATCGGATTTTCGGAGACCATTGCCACCCCTACCCTTAAGGGGGATGTCTCCAAACCACTGGGATACTGTGTCAATAGAGTCAATAGACTGTTTAGTCTTTTAAACAAGCGATCGAACCAAATTGAGGAACAACATGGCCTTCAATGGAAGAGCATGATTCAGACACTCTGAGCATGAATGTGGTTTCTCTTTTCATAAATTTGATCTTAGTTTGGTCCTCAGTTGCCAGGGGATGCTGGAGATTTTTTAATCTTTTCAAGACTTAGCTATGGGTAAGAGAGAGAGAGAGAGAGGTCCCCAACATGATTCTGGTTGAGAGAGAGAGAGAGGTCCCCAATATGATTCTGGTCTTGAGAGAGAGAAAGAAAGAGGTCCCCAATATGATTCTGGTCGAGAGAGAGAGAGAGAGAGAGAGAGAGAGAGAGAGAGAGAGAGAGGTCCCCCATATGATTCTGGTCTGGAGGTCCCCATTTGATCCTGGTCTTGAAAACGACCATCTCACCTCATTACCTTGACATGTCACACTGGTCCCTTAATGGAGCCCCTTGCAGGCCTGCAGCCTGACTATTATGATCTGTATCATGTGGGTGGCGGGGCTAACTAAGATCGAGTTTGTCGAAAGGGGGGCCCGCCATTGTGGCCCCATGACACCGTCCGAGCCTGCCACTTGGTCGGAACCACCCAGCCCAAGTTGACGTGTCCTTGTGTGTGCAATCATGGGTTTCACCCTAAATTGCCTATACGTATGAAAAAATGCACGACACCGGGCACGTGACACCGTGGTCACCCCTTCAACCTCTTCTCGTGCTACATGTGAATCAAACAACAATTTCTCAAAATATATAAAAAAAAGAGTTAGTTATAGGTCCATGACAAAGGATCTGGTTAACATTAAGGACGTCAAAATATCCCTACATATATCAGATCCCTTCATTGACTTATCTCTCCTTTAAATAACAAAATTATCCATTATTGCTCTTTATTACTATAGCAATTGTTGATCTTTATTACTGAATCACTACTCTTGCTACATTGAAATCACACTAGTATTTTTTTTAAAAAAATCTCGTTTTAAAAAAATTTACTGTAGTGAAATCGTTGTAGCACTTGTTGCTCTTTAGTTTGCCCTTTGTTATAGTGAGCAAAGGGCAAAAATTTGGTAATAAAGAGCAGTAATAGATACATCGAAGGCAATTGTTGCTCTTTATTACCGAATTGCTGCTCTTACTACAATAAAATCACTATAGCATTCTTTTTTTGTTTTGTGAAATATTGGTTTAAAAAAATTGCTATAGTAAAATCATTGTAGCAATTGTTACTCTTTATTACCGAATTGTTGTTTTTGTTACTGTGAAATTATTGTAGCAATTTTTTTTTATGAAATATTTTTTTAAAAATTTTACTAAAGTGAAAATCACTGTAATAATTGTTACTCTTTATTATCCAATTGTTGGTCTTCATGTGATTTCCTTGTATAGTAGCATGTCAGGATAAAAAGGACATTCGCCCAACAAAATGACCACGTTATCGACAACATTTTGTAGTCCTTTACGTTAAAGTTTTCACCCGTCAAGGATTAATCACCAATTATCCCAAAATAAAAAAATCAAAACAACAATATATGGGAAACAAATGGTTTTGTTTGTTTTTTGGCATATAATTGCAGCCATAAAGTTTAATGCAATGTCCATATATCAAATTCTATATTCAACCCTCTTCGCATGAACTTTTTTACCATAAGAGAGCAGTGATAAACCAGAAGCGTTAATACCATACCTTAAGCCCTTTGTTACAGTGAGCAAAGGGCAAAAATTTGGTAATAAAGAGCAGTAATAGATACACTGAAGGCAATTGTTACTTTTTATTACCGAATTACTGTTCTTACTACAATAAAATCACTGTAGCAATTCTTTTTTTGTTTTGAGAAATCTTGGTTTAAAAAAATTGCTACAATAAAATCATTGTAGCAATTGTTACTCTTTATTACCGAATTGTTGTTCTTACTACTGTGAAAATCATTGTAGCAAATTTTTTTTATGAAATCTCATTTTTTTTTAAAATTTTGCTAAAGTGAAAATCACTGTAATAACTGTTACTCTTTATTACCCAATTGTTGCTCTTCATGTGATTTCCTTGTATAGTATCATATAAGGGTAAAATGGATATTTGCCAAATAGAAGGACCACGTAATCAGCAACATTTTGCAGTCTTTTACGTTAAAATTTTCACCCGTCAAGGATTAATCACCAATTATCCCAAAATAAAAAATCAAAACAACAATATATGGAAACAAATGATCTTGTTTGTTTTTTGGCATATAATTGCAGCCATAAAGTTTAATGCAATATCCATATATCAAATCCTGTATTCAACCCTCTTCGCATAAACTTTTTTGCCATAAGAGTGCAGTGATAGATCAAAAGCGTTAATACCATACCTTAAGCCATCAAAATCAGAGTATAATAGTAGCGACCAAATATGTTTTTGCAATCCTTTATCTTTCCCACCTCCCAACTTGTCGTGTGAAACCAATGAAAATTCACAAGCAATTCAGATGGTGGCATGGGTTTGGTGATCGACCAAAGACATCTATATATAGAATCTCTTAAGTCATCGAGGAGACACGATAAAGGGGTATAAATCTTCATCCATGGAGGGACAATCATTCAGTCGTAAAAAAGTCCAAACTTGTCATGAAGAGAAACAACCTTTCATACGTACGTGAAAGGTTACAACGGTCTACGAAGAGCTATCCCCACTCTAGTGGCAATATTGACACATAAATCAAATGGGCCGCCAGATCCAACAAGCAGTTCTTAAGACATGTTATTATTCAAAGCAGTCAAGTGAAGTGAAATACATTTTAGTGAAATTACATGAATTTGTACTATAAATAAACTAAAATGAGAAAGATACGAGAAAGGAAACAATATTATCTTAAACATGCTTATGTATCTATGTCAAATCTTTTATAAGCAGATCGATTATTATCTTACACTCAAATGCACTTCAGTACTTCACTTTATTGCTTTGAATACAAACATACCCTAAAGGGCAGCTTTCTGATTATATAATTAAAATGTATATTAAGTAAGGTTAGTCTTCCTACCCATTACCTTATATTCTATATATTTCTTAGTTGGTCCCAAGTTATTATTGAAAATTTGGGGTTCCTCACAACAGAAGCGGATCTCCAACTTGAGGGTTAGTGTAGAAGATCTACCACGTGCGTCACAGAACAAATATCGAAATGATGAATATAAACAAACAAGAAAACTAGAAGATCACAAATCATACAAATGTAATGTGGTTCATCCAAATAAGAACTAATCCACAAATAAGGGAGTATGTGATCTCTTCTATTAACACCAAACAAGAACATACTTACAAAGATTACAAAGCTTCACAAAGAACCGAAGAAGACTAGAAGATTCACCAAGAACACGAGCATGAGAACCGAGGTAGAAAGTCATACTCTTCCTCCACCGGATTCGATGTTCTTCAATCCCTCCGATACTCCTAGCTCTATCAAGCGATGATCCAATCTCAAACCAATCTCCACAAGCAAAAAAACGACGGCTCAGAATTCCTCTCTCAAGAAACTCTCATAACTTCGCCTTCAACGATCTCAGTCCTTCACTTTGATTAACCCTAGAGCCAACCATGTCCCTATTTTCACAAGGGGGCAAGTGTATGAGTTTAGTTTTCCCAAATCAATCAAAAATAGCCTAGAAACTGACCCAAGTCGTGCTGCCAAAACCCGAGTTTCCCTGGAGACCCATTCAATTGCCCGGGTGACTGAGCAAGTTAAGTCGCTCAGGCGACTCGGGTTCTGGTAGCGCGAGTTGGGTCGATTTCTGGATTGTCTCTGATTGGTTTGGGAATACTAAAGCTATATGTTTTCCCCCCCTTATAAGGTGGGGGGGCATGGATCATCGCTTGATCGAAGGAGGATCAGAGGGATTGAAGAATGTCAGTGGAGGAAGAAAATAGCACTCTACCTCGATTCTCGTGCTTGTGTATTTGGTGAATCTTCTTATCATCCTTGGATCTTCATGAAGCTTTTTAATCTTTGTAAGCCTATTCCAGTTTGTTGTTAATATAAGAGATCACATGCTGCCCCATTTTTGGATTAGTCTTGATTTGGGTGAATCACATTACATCTGTGTGATCTGTGATCTTATTTTTGGATTTTTTTTTTTTGTTTTGATATTTGTTTTGTGACATGGTAGAGCTTCTGCATGAACCTCCATTTGGAGATTCGCTTCTGCTGTGGGAATCCCAATATTTTCTTGGTGCAGTTCCAACTACATGACAAAAGCAAGCTTGGGGTAGTCAAAACTACATCAGTTGGTTAGTAAAACAAACCAAAGAAGTGTAAAATGCAATTTGTAATTCCAACTACAGTAGTTGGAACTACAAATACACCAACCAATCACAACCGCAATACATCGGTCATCACACATATCGCTAACTGATGTCCCCCATGTCACCATTATGCCTGCAAGTATGTCCCCTTGTACGTTCAAACAATATTTTCCTATTTGATCATACAACAAGATATAATTAAACACAGACAAAATGCCAACATGGTGGCATCAGAGGGCTCGATGCCCCTCCCCAATGTTGGCATTTTGTCCGAGATTATGTCCCCTTGGTAACTATAGAGAGAAACTATAAGTTGCCACTCAAACTCTTCCTCAATCTCAAGTAGTGGTCCCATAAGGTGTCCCATACCGTAAGGTTGCAGAACTGATGCATCTACTGTCGTTTGTTCGGGATGTAATTCACCTATCGAGTTGTTTGCTATTAGATGGCTCTAATGAATCAGACATGCCACCGTAAGATACAGGACACCTTATGGAATCTTTTCTCAGCACAAAACCCAACTTATCTTTTAGGAAAAATTATTATTATATATAGGAAAATGGGTTGATGAACTTGAGTTCACAAATGAATAGTGAAACATGGTTTATATTGCGCCATGTGTCCATTAAAAAAACATAAGCAAGTAAGAGGGGACAAATACTTAAGAGGGGTGAACACTAAAAAGACATGAAGCAAAAACTAAAAGAAAACGCGTACACATGTCGCCTAGAAAACTCAAGTTCACCAACCTAAGTATGAACTCGAGTTCAGCTTCCCGAACCTCATTATACTCTGGCCCCCTTACTTTCACCCAAAATCAGTTAACCCTCTTTAATTTTTTTTCCGCACCAAGCACCTATAGTTTCAAAAATCAATTGAGGTCAAATTCAAGCTTACTTATAAAGCTGAGGCCTTTGGTGCCACGTGGCTGCCTCTATATTCCTCTATTTTTTTTCTTCTATTTTTTTTCTCTCTCTTTCTCTTCCTTTTTAATTTTTTTTTATAATCAAACATCTCTCTTAGCTGCGGTGCCTGATGTACGGTGCGATCTATAACAAAATTGTAATCGTTTGTGCAATGGACGGGATTAGTACTGGTTATGTTCATATACCAAGCTCTCCTTTGTTCCCTCAGAATCCCACACTTACTCCCCTCGGACGTGGCTTTCTCTTCCATGTCAGCTTTACACGTGTAACAACACCATCTCTCTCTCTCTCTCTCTCTCTCTCTCTCTCTCTCTCTCTCTCTCTCTCTCTCTCTCTCTCTCTAAAAGCTTTAATTGGTGGGTTGTTGGTCCACTACTTCATCTGCCACACTTGTGACCAAGGGGTGCGGTCTGTATTATTGAGGCATCCATGTAGGGTAGGTCCTTTGTTAGGTAGTGTTCACCCTCCAGCGTATACATAGTTGTTCCTTTTGGGGGAGGAGAATGAAATATCGAGCTTGTGATGATAAGGACATGCAACATATTGGTCATCTTTTGGATCAAACCCAATAATGTTGGCTCGCAGGGGGGAAGAGGACATCCATCTCTCTCCCTTTGGGCCCGCCCTCCCCTCTGCTACCTTGCAGGAGAATGGGAGGCAAAGCCATCAAGCTGCAACTTAATAAGATCCCAAAAATTTGTACAATACTTTTGACCATCGGTCTCCTCACCTGCCCCTCTCATCCACTCCCTGCATGTCATGCCAACATGGGTACATGTGAGATTTAATCTTCTTTTTTAACCATTCCCTCTCTCTCTCTCTCTCTCTCTCTCTCTCTCTCTCTCTCTCTCTCTCTCTCTCTCTCTCTCTCTCTCTCTCTCTCTCTCTCTCTCTCTCTCTCTCTCTCTCTCTCTCTCTCTCTCTCTCTCTCTCTCTCTCTCTCTCTCTCTCTCTGTGTGTGTGTGTGTGTGTGTTGTTTTGAGTTTGAGGTGCTCGAAAGTCTCGCTCAATACATCTCTGTCACCATGCGATTGAGGTCGCATCCCAGTAGCAAAGCACCTACCCCCAGTCATCTGGCAAATTGTATGTGTAATCGAATCCCATGGGCCTTTTTCCCGTTTAACTGTGGGCGGTTATTACACGCAGCATATGATTCAACGCCTGGTCTATCCATCTTATTATATAAGCACTAATAGGTGATGCTGTTAGACGCAACATTGGAGAGCTAACTGGATTGGATTCATTAGAGGCACAACATAGTAGCACCAAACACCCTTTATATGTTGTCGTTGTATTTTACCCTTTTTCTTCAAGACCAAGCACCTAGGGTCATAAGAGGACTCAGTATGCCCTCGCGCATCTGTCCTTCTGATGATCCTTTGGAATATATTTCTACTGACCATACAACAAAAATTACTCTGGTAAATTGTTTGCTTTCCATATGAACATCCCAAACATCATCTCCAACATGTTCTAGATGGTATGGATAAATACACCTGTAAATATATTCTTAACCGAGCTGTATATATTTTTGTACTTCTCACCCTAAAGCATAATAGTGTAACTTTCATAACTCCCTAGCTCGCTTGCTAAAAAACATGGTATTTAGAACCTGAAACACTTATTGATTGCATTGCTTTGTTGAATATCTTGATTTTCATCATCCTTATCCCATAAATGTTCTTGGCCTCGAAGGAATCAAACCAATTAATTCCTTCTAAAGTAAATATAGTAGGACGAACAACTTGAAGTAAAATTTACTTGTCAAAAGAACGGTCAGTACTTCTAAAGAATGCGCAAATGTCCCCATCATCATTATCACGATTTCACTCGGTCACCACCATTGTACCAGAGAAATATTTACCATTATTCTTTTCTGACGCCGAACAGGTCACTGTTGCCTCCACAACCATACTACTTCGGTTGCCATCGTTGAATCTAACCTTTGAAATTTAATTGAAACTAATTTCTCCTTGCTTTTTATCGTAGTTCCTTTATCTTTACCTTCCCTTACCCCTTGGAACCAAACGCTCATATCTTGATCTTCGTGATGTTGGTTTCACCTAATTAATCTATATCATTTGATAAAGCAATTATCGTAACATCATGATCTACGAGAACTTCGTTCTAGTAGAGAATGTTACTAGGTATTCATCGTTTGCGATTCATTGAAGAGGCTAGGATTTTCCCAAAATGACTAGCAACTTCAATGTGCTACTGAAAGCAAATGCAGAGGCACAAATTGTTACTTTTGTCACCCTTTACTCTCATTAGTCAGTCCGCACGAGTATTTTAAACTTTTTTTCGGATTGAAATACCCTTATCTATGTAAAAATCTGTCTAAATAAAAAGTCTTTTGCACAGTTTTATTAACTCATAGGAAAGTAACACAAATACATTTGCGTTAGATTTATGATAATTATTTATGCACATGTGTTGCAGCCAAAGCCATTTAGCTTAGTTATGGAGCACGTACTTGCGATTACTTCAATTGAACAAATAAATTTTGGACAACCGCAATAGGATACATAAGGTTTCAGTTTTTGTGTCAATATAGGAAATTAGGATTTTATGTTTATAACGTTGTGTACTTCTGAAATGAAAGAAATGTCGAAGCTCCAACGAGAATTCCATGGCAATGATCTCCGACCAGAGAGGGGATCAACGGGAAGGACTAGCTACGAGCGATGATTCGTCGTTGTCTGTCGGCTACGAGCAATGATTAGAGCAGTGATTCATCATCGTCCGAGAACTTTAGAAAACGAAAAAGAAAAAGGATTGAGCCTTTCCATCACGGTAGAAGGCTTCGGAGGTTTGAGGGTATCTTTGTTCCATCAGATACTTAACTAATGCAAAAGTAGATAGCAGTGTTTTGGAGAGTGTGTTGTCATGGATGGGTTTTAATTTATTGTTTAAAAGCTCAATCATTGGAATGATTAGACTAACTGAAGTGAGGGCATGACATGATCGGACAATGGAAGAGAGCATGACATGACCGGACACCCTTCATCCCGCCGGCAAGGGTGGCCAATGACACCACGACCACCAAGCTTTCTTTGCTCCATACAGCATCAATGACATGGCATGGCATAAAGTGGCTACCAAAACAAAAAAAAAGGTTAAGTACATAAAGGATTGATGGAGACATGATCCATATAATTGCCCACTTTATAATTTCATAATAAGCTGATATTTTAGAGAAGAATAAGCTGTTATTTTCTTTTCCATAATATCATTTTCAAGTTAAAAAGGGAGGCCTTTCTCCACTATATACTTCTGAAAAATCTCGACAAAATGTCCTAATGTTTGGGGTAAACAAAAAATCCATATTCCCAGCTACCGTCGTCTTAACTTCACCAAGATTTGCATTATAGGTTAATTTTATTATTTTTGGACACAAATTCATTTAACTTCCATGGTCGTCACTAACCAACCGACCATCGTCCCTAAACCCTGCCTTCAAGCTCTCTCCCTCTTCGATGATCTCTTGCTCCCTTTTGAGGATCTCTCTTGGAGTTGGCCAATAGAACAACAATTATTAGAAAGCTATAGAGAAAGGGTTGTTTGATCTTTTACATCATCCAAGGGTAAAATGGCCATCAAAAGCCTATAATCTTTTGTTTTGAGAACCCTTAAGATGAGGGGAGTACTTAGGCATATATAGACCCCTACCAGTTTATTAAAGACGTCCTGAAGAAAAAATTCAGAGACGATTATATACTACAGAGACAACCCGAGAGGTCGATGGCCATACCCAAGCGCCACTCGACTACAAAACGTCGAATACATTCAACCACCTCATCTACCAAGCTGTGTTTGTTGGAGAAGACTCTAACGGTATACTCTCTCCACACATGCCAAACCATTGCAAGCACCAGAACATCCCCTCACTCATCTTGTTGTCTCCGTCAAACATAACTTCTGCTACATAAGACCTTCTTTAACTTTTTTACCTGTGGAGTTATTAAAAATCTAGGAATTTCTCCCGACCCTATGATGAGCTTTGATTATTGATCTATCTTGTCCCGACGTACAAACAGGTGATACACTGGTCCCTATGGTGGTCCCTTCAAAAAAAAAAAAGAAAATCATGCTCCCTGAGTCCCTCAACAGAGCAGTAACCTTTGGGGGGCTTTTCTCTCTCTCTTTCATCTCTCTCTCTCTCTCTCTCTCTAACCTCAAACACTGCTACCTAACGTAGGCAATTCATCCCTCAACACAGCAGTAACCTTTGGGGGGCTTCTCTCTCTCTCTCTCTCTCTCTCTCTCTCTCTCTCTCTCTCTCTCTCTCTAACCTCAAACCCTGCTACCTTGGAATGCTGATTCCATCCCCTTCTAAGAAGTCCCATAACTTTGTGACTCTCTCTCTCTCTAACTAGAGGTTTTTACCGAAATGGCCACCAACTCTCAACTATTGTTGAGACTGGACCCCGTCAAAAAATCTGCACGAAAATGGCCACCAGCACGTGGGAAACAGGTCGCACGGTGACACTAAACAGGTAAAAAGACATATTGACCCTTACCACTGTAAAAACCTATCTCGGCTGGGTAACTTGGTTTCTTACGAGTTTTGAGAGAAAATCGAGCCTTTCGTCTTGTTTTCGTCACGAACAACCTTCGTCGAGGCTGCGTCCGACAACCTCCAACTCAACCGGCTGCATCGTCGTGGCTGGGTAACTTGGTTTCGCCGAGGCTGCGTCGTCGAGGGTTCATCTTCGAGGGTTCATCGTCGAGGGTTTGTCACGATCAACCGTCGTCGAGGGTTCGTCGGACCGGCGTCAACGTCAACAGTCGCTGAGGCTTCGTCGTTGAGGCTTCGTCGCTGAGGCTTCGTCTTTCAGGCTTCGTCGGATTTGCCAAGGTATGCTCTATAGACCCAAATCCTTAGCCCTATATTTCTGCCAGGGACTGGCTTTAAACTGTGAGACGAAAATCAGACGAAATAACAACTTTCGTCTAGTTTTTGTCGCCGTAAATTACAGTCAGTTCTGGCAGAGACTGGCTATGACCTGTGTGACGAAAACCGGACGAAATAACAAATTTCGTCTAGTTTTCATCGCCGATAAATCACAGTCAGTTCTGGCCGAGACTGGCTATGGCCTGTGTGACGAAAATCGGACGAAATAACAATTTTTGTCTAGTTTTCGTCGCCAAAAAATCACAGTCAGTTCTGGCAGAGACTGGCTGTGGTCTGTTTGACGAAAATCGGACGAAATAACAAATTTCGTCTAGTTTTCGTCGCCGAAAAATCACAGCCAGTTCTGGCAGAGACTGGCTATGGTCTGTTTTGACGAAAATCGGACGAAATAACAAATTTCGTCTAGTTTTCATCGCCGAAAAAGCACAGTCAGTTCTGGCAGAGACTGGCTATGGTCTGTTTTGACGAAAATCGGACGAAATAACAAATTTCGTCTAATTTTCGTCGCCGAAAAAGCACAGTCAGTTCTGGCAGAGACTGGCTATGGTCTGTTTGACGAAAATCGGACGAAATAACAAATTTCGTCTAGTTTTCGTCGCCGAAAAAGCACAATCAGTTCTGGCAGAGACTGGCTATGGTCTGTTTGACGAAAATCGGACGAAATAACAAATTTCGTCTAGTTTTCGTCGCCGAAAAAGCACAGTCAATTCTGGCAGAGACTGGCTATGGTCTGTTTGACGAAAATCGGACGAAATAACAAATTTCGTCTAGTTTTCGTCGCCGAAAAAGCACAGTCAGTTCTGGCCGTGACTGGCTATGGCCTGTGTGACGAAAATCGGACGAAATAACAAATTTCATCTAGTTTTCGTCGCCGAAAAATCACAGTCAGTTCTGGCAGTTCTGCCCGAGACTTGCATTGAGCTGTGTGACGAAAGTTGGACGAAAATTGGACGAAATTACAAATTTCGGCTATGTTTCGTTGCCGAAAAGTCACAGTCAGTTGGCAAATTATTTATCTGTATCCATGGACTAATGGAAGGATATTTTGTTCAATCTAGAAACTGAGAGATCAATTCTTTTCAAACAAAGCTTATAGTATTTTCGTATTTGGAGAATAACTAATAGTAGTTTCGTCCATATTTTATGTATTGTTTCGTCCACATATCATCCAAATTTTTATCATATATATATTTTGTTTACAGATGGTGAAGAGACACCGTGGTCGTGGGCGTTCTCGTGGAAGTGGTGATAGGAACCCTGCTTCTTCTATAATTACACAACCTATTGAAGTAAAGAAAAAGAAAAGAAAGATAGAAGAGGGAGAGAATGTTGAAGAAAAGAAAGTGGGCACGGAGCTAAGTGAAAGATTAAGGTATTTTGGTAAAGCTTCTGCAAGGAACAGCATTAAATACCTTAATGAAATTGAGGAGCACTTCAAGGCAATGGATACAAAAACCAATTCTACAGATATGATGGATAGGATGAAAAGGAGTTGTTTTGGTTTCTTATTTGATTGGAGACGCGGTGCACGAGCTATGATTTCCCCAAGTGTCATTCATTATTTGTGGCAAAGACACTTAGGTGGTCTGAAGTTTGATTTGGATGGCCAGACTATTTCCTTATCTCCGTTGGAGTTTTCTTTAGTTTCTGGACTCCGGTTTGGTCTTGGGCCTCCTCCTCCGATGCTAGAGATAGGGTCAGACAACTTGAGAAGCAGATACTTTCCACGCGGGGCTACTCAGGCCTCCTTAATGGCTTCAATCATAGCAACTGCAGTTCCAGATGATGCAATAAAACTTTCTTTGGTACTTCTTTTGGAAAGTGTCATTCTTGGGAGCAACAAGAATGTCAACGTACCGGAAAGATATTTGAGATTGGTGGATGATCTGGACGGTTTCAATAGCTACCCTTGGGGTAACCTCTGTTATAGCAATATTATATCTGGGCTTGAAGGTGCAGTAAATGTTACTAAGTGGCCACCAAAGTATAATATTTTTGGATGCATGTACATTTTACAGGTATTATTCTATACATAAACAATTCATAGTATCTATTGTTTGATATTTGTATTAATTTTTCTTTAATTATTTGCTACAGGCATGGGCATTCGAACGGATTCCCCAACTGGGGAGTGTATGTGCCATGATGCTTGAGCATCCAAGATGGCCGAGATTACTCAATTGGTATGACATAAGAGTAACGTCACACCAAAGAATAAATGATATTGTGAATTCAAATAAAGTAAGTATATGAGTTTTTAATTGCTTAGATTAAAGTAATAGATGCATCGTATAATTATTAATTTTTTTGTCTGAATGTATTAATAGGCTCAGATTTTGAAAGAGCTGACTCTCACAGAAGAGGAGAAGACAAATGATCTGCTGCAAAATCTATTTGATGCTGAGGCTTCTCCCTTCGAAGACAATCAGCTGTTGTTGACTGCACCGGAAGCTTTTAACAGATCCGATGAAGTGAAGTTTGAGGAAAGATTCTCCTCACTTGAGGAGAAATTTGAAAAAAAATTATGCTCACTTCAGGAGAAGTTAGAGGAATGTCAAAGGAAGATCTCCTCAATTGAGGAGAAATATGAAAAGAAGATCTCCTCACTTGAGGAGAGAGTTGGAGAACTATTATGCATCATTGCAGAGAGTCAGGTAAACCAATAACGATTCCTATGTATTCTATAATTATTTGCTTTTTGTATACGTATGCATTAACTATATGTTTATCTTTAACGGTATGTGCAGAAGGAGAAGGACAAGAAGAAGGAGGATGAGGAGGAGAAGAAGGAGGATGAGGAGAAGAAGAAGGAGGAGGAGGAGGAGGAGGAGGAGGAGAAGAAGGAGAATGAGAAGAAGAAGGAGGATGAGGATGAGGATGAGGATGAGGAGGAGAAGGAGAAGGAGAAGAAGAACGAGAAGAAGAAGGAGGAGGAGGAGGAGGAGGAGGAGGAGGAGGAGAAGGAGAAGGTGAAGGAGGAGAAAAAAGAAAAGGATAAAATGGAGAAGGAGAAGGAGAAGAAGGAGAAGGTGAAGGAGGAGAAAAAAGAAAAGGATAAAATGGAGAAGGAGAAGGAGAAGAAGGAGAAGGATGATGAGGAGGGAGACGAGGTGGTGGTGGAGAGGGTTACATTCAAAGGTTTAACATCACAGCGGTTGAAGAAACCGGGTCGAAAAATAAGCTCTCCATACACCACCTACAAAAAGAGAAAAATTCTCCGTAAGGAAATACAAGAAGAGGAGGTCGTTGACGTGGAAAAATCGATAAGAAGACTTTCGTCTGAAGAGAGAGAGACAATGATAGCTTTTCTTGATAACAACAGAAATAATTTGTAAGTAGTCACTATATAATCTATTTTTGAATGATAACATATTTTGCCTCTTAGTAATTAATTGTATCATTGTCAATATAGGCCTGAAGTTGTAATTGATGGGTTCTTTATAACCCCTTACTTAATTAACAAACTATATGAGCGCACATCATGGGTGATGAGCGAGGTGAGTTTATATCAATTATTTTTTTTGATATATCTCGATATGTCATATTCAATCGTTTAAAACTTTATATTGTTGCAGCACATTGATGTATATATGTACTTACTTGAAGAGCGCAAGTTAAGGAATAAGACCAGTACAACATTCACCATTTCTTTGGCTAGGACATATTCTTGGGTATATCTCTCATTCTTAATAGTATTTGTATAAAAATTTTTCTCATAATTCAATAAATATTTATTATTCATGTTTGAATTGCAGATATTATGTCAAACATGCTATAAGGATTGGAAGGACTTTGTACAAAGTTACGATAAAAGCAACCTAGATAAAGATCACCTTATGTATGCCTTCATTGCATCATATAGGTGGCCCAAAGAATTCGGTTGTCCTCTCAAAGATGATAAAGGGGATATCATTCCGTTATGGAAGTGTTCATACGTAATAATCCCTATCAATGAAGAAAACCAACATTGGTATCTTGGGATTCTTCATATGCAGGATAGGCAATTAGTTTTGATAGACTCTCTTTATAGTGACCCTGTTTCTAAGTATAGGAAAAAGGTAGAAGCATTTTTAGAAATTCTACCAATGTTTTTAAATTTTTTGGGAGATGAAAATGCATTACAGGGTGCAAAATGGATAAGCAAGAATGGTAAAGATCATCCTAGGCAAAACAATGGGTAAGTTTTTATTACGAAATGCTGACAATAAAATATTAGTCCTTTTATACAACTAACAATTTTATATGTTATATAGGTTTGATTGTGGCATATTTTTGATGTGTTTTGCCAATTATTATAGCTGCAACAAAAAGATCGATTTCAGTCAGGTATAATATTCAGTTGTTTGCAATGTAATATTCAGTCAGTTATAATATTCAATAATTACACTTGCAATCTAATTGTTTAAATTTGTAGGTTGATATGACCTCATTTCGAAGGCGAATTGCATATCAAATTTTGCATAAATATGTAGATTGATGGGCCATGACGATTGGGATGACTCGATGCATCAAAGAACTTGTTATTTGTTGGAATTTGTAATTTGTAATATGTTGTACTTTGTTGTAATTTGTAATGGAAGGGCTATGACTGAAGGAATGACTCGATGATTTGGAAGTTGGATCAAAGTTATTTGTAATTTGTTGGAATTTGTAATGGAATGATATGTTGTTTGTAATTGTTGGAAGTTGGATCAAAGTTATTTGTAATTTGTTGGAATTTGTAATGGAATGATATATTGTTTGTAATTTGTTGGAAGTTGGATCACAGTGAAATTTGTAATGGAATGATATGTTGTTTGTAATGGAATGATATGTTGTTTGTAATTTATTGGAAGTTGGATCACTGTGAAATTTGTAATGGAATGATATGTTGTTTGTAATGGAATGATATGTTGTTTGTAATTTGTTGGAAGTTGGATCACAGTGAAATTTGTAATGGAATGATATGTTGTTTGTAATTTGTTGGAAGTTGGAATGATATGTTGTTTGTAATTTGTTGTAATTTGCATCACAGTGAAACCTGCCAGAGACTGCCCATACAACCTGTTAAAATATAGACGAAATTCTGACGAAATAACAAATTTCGTCTATGTTTCGTCGAAGAAAAATTACACAATCAGGCTAACCGAGACTGTCTTTGGGCTGTGAGACGAAATCAGGACGAAATAACAAATTTCGTCTATGTTTCGTCGAGTTTTCGTCTAGTTTTCGTCCTAAAAAAATCACAGTCATTTCTGCCAGATACTGGCTTTTGGTTGTGTGACGAAAATCGGACGAAATACCAAATTTCGTCTAGTTTTCGTCGCCGAAAAAGCACAGTCAGTTTTGGCCGAGAGTGGCTATGGGCTGTGTGACGAAAAATGGACGAAATACCAAATTTCGTCTAGTTTTCGTCGCCGAAAAAGCACAGTCAGTTCTGGCCGAGAGTGGCTATGGGCTGTGTGACGAAAATCGGACGAAATACCAAATTTCGTCTAGTTTTCGTCGCCGAAAAAGCACAGTCAGTTTTGGCCGAGAGTGGCTATGGGCTGTGTGACGAAAATTGGACGAAATACCAAATTTCGTCTAGTTTTCGTCGCCGAAAAAGCACAGTCAGTTCTGGCCGAGAGTGGCTATGGGCTGTATGACGAAAATCGGACGAAATACCAAATTTCGTCTAGTTTTTGTCGCCGAAAAAGCACAGTCAGTTTTGGCCGAGAGTGGCTATGGGCTGTGTGACGAAAATTGGACGAAATACCAAATTTCGTGTAGTTTTCGTCGCCGAAAAAGCACAGTCAGTTCTGGCCGAGAGTGGCTATGGGCTGTGTGACGAAAATCGGACGAAATACAAAATTTCGTCTAGTTTTCGTCGCCGAAAAATCACAGTCAGTTCTGGCCGAGAGTGGCTATGGGCTTTGTGACGAAAATCGGACGAAATAACAAATTTCTTCTAGTTTTCGTCGACGAAAGTTGGACGAAAATTGGACGAAATCACAAATTTCTTTTATGTTTTCTTTCTCTATAATTTTTGTTCACTCTAATGTTTATCTCTCTATAATTTCTTCTCTCTATAATTTTGTCTCTATAATTTTTTTGTCTCTATAATTTTTTTTCTCTCTATATTTTTTCTCTCTATATTTTTTCTCTCTCTACAAATTTCGTCTATGTTTTCTCTCTCTATAATTTTTGTTCACTCTAATTTTTATCTCTCTATAATTTTTTCTCTCTATAATTTTTATCTCTCTATAATTTTTTTCTCTCTCTATAATTTTTTGTCTCTATAATATTGATTCTCTTTCTAGAACAATCTATAAATTTTTTTCTCTCTATATAAATTTTTCCACTCTCTATAATATTTTTACATGAGACTACCTCTCCTTATTTTTCTCTCTCTATAATTTTTTTTCAATCTATAAATTTTTTCCACTCTCTATGATATTTTCTCTCTATGTAATAGGAGAAGCAGAAGATATCCAATGTTCTCTAAGATCAGTTTGCACTTTTTTCCTGCGCCATGAACTCCAAATAGAGGATGCGAAGAAATACCAAATAAGATCAGTTTTTAAACTGAATAACTTCTTAAATGCAAAATCTTAAGAAATGTCATTACATTACAAACTTAAGATATGTCATTACATTACAACATTCGAGACATGCAATACTCTAGAAATATCATTACAATAGAGTTCCCCCTCACATATCATTACAATCACCTTCATTCATATTACAATGAATATAAATAGAAAGACCATCATAGCCAAAAGTGCTCCTAACATACAAAACCCACACTCCCGAGTGGTAAACTTAGGAGCGGGAGGGACAAAAGAGACGCAATCCGAAGGTGCATGATGCTTGCTATCCAAAGGGATATCATGATGTTTATCAGGAGGGAGATGCTCGCTTTGGAACTTGGATAAGTGACCTTCAGCCTCCTCCAAGGAACGGAATGAACGATACCACATAGTATTTATTTGCCATAGGTACGATACCTGTATAATCATGTCATTCAATAAGTTTTATAAATGTTGAAAAAAAATGCAGAAATTAAAAACAAGAATATATATCATAATATGCATATATAACAACAAGTAATCATAGTGATTTCAATAATTCAGTCAGACATGTTATAATGACTGGAAGAAGTATGTGTAAAGTTATAAAGGGAACAAGTAAAAAAACATGATACCTTTACTCTGTAATAATAGGAAAGTTACATGATTTTTTATTATGTCCAGAACGTTTACATCTAGCACATTTGACAGTCCGGCATTCCTCACCCTGTGAGAGAATTCTTTTTTTCTTTGGCCTTCCCGCTGTTTTTTTTCCAATGGGTGGGATTAGTTTATTAGCTGATTGAATACTTTCTGGAGTCTTCCACTCACTTTTATCAGCAACTGGATATATAGATTCTGCATAGGTTGCCCTGTAGTTATCCGCTGTATAGTAGTGTGCACAAAATAGATAAGGATCCATCTTATACTGTGCAATTCCGGCTAATGCATGTGAACATGGCATGGCCATCACATCAAATTTACGGCATGTGCATTTTCGATTGCTTAAAACTACATGATCACAATATTGTATAGATCTGACCATATACTCATCGAGATTAATAGGATGACACGCTGTGCCACGAGCTCTATCCATATCTCCGGCTAGCTGATTTTCTGCCCATTTTGTTAGTTTTGTTGTCAAAGTTGTTGCCGTATTTCTTCGTTTGAACCATAAAAGTTGGAGCTTTAACCGATATTGCTCCAAAATCATAGTGATGGGTAGTTCTCTGATATCTTTTAGGACACTATTGTAACTTTCAGAACTATTTGTGGTTATAATATTATACCTTCTGCGTGTGAAATACGCTGTAGTCCATTTTGCTGGCTCAATTTCTCGTAACCAGTCATGTGCATCTTCATTCATGTGCTTTATAGTTTCCATCACTTGATGAAACTTTGATTCTCTTGTTGCCTTTGCAGCTGTATAAAAGTAAGAGTATAATCTTTGTTGTTTGAATTTGGCATACATGTTTTGCGAAATATGGAACGCACAATAACCATATACAGCATCCGGAAAGACAATAGGAACTTGAGCCAATAAAGCCTTGTGTCGGTCGGATATAATAACCAAATCATTAACTTGACCCAAGCTGTCCCGCAGTTGTGTTAAGAACCAATTCCAACTTTCATTGTTCTCCGATTCACCAATCCCAATAGCCACGGGAAATATATGATTATCTCCATCCAAAGTGGTTGCAATAAATAAAGTACTTTTGTACTTGCCTTTTAAATGAGATCCGTCAACGGCTATTACTGGTCTTAGATTTTGTCTTTGAAAACTACGTAAACATGGACCAAGAGCCATAAAAACAGCCTTAAATCTGTCTCCTTCCCTTAAAATATTAGTGATGGTTCCAGGATTATTTTGTGCAACTTCATGACAATATGCTGGAAGAATTACATACGAGTCCTCGTATGAGCCTCTTAAAAGAGCAATTGCCATCTCCCTTGCCAGCCATGCTTTTCGATAAGTGATCTGCACACCAAATTCTTGTTGCACATCACATATAATTGCTTTGGGAGAGTACAATACATGTGCTTCTATTCGAGCTTTCATAAAATCACATATCAACTTGCTTGTAGCTTGTCGATGATCAATTCCACGCTGCGGCAATGAGCAGTTGTGTAGGCCTAGGAAAGTAATTTTAAAAACATCACACCCTTTTTGTCTACTTGCACGTAATCTCCAACTGCAATTTTCTCTTTTACATTTTAATGCATATCTTGTTCTGCTGGACTTCATCACCTTGTACTCAGTGTTTGTAAATAAAGCATTCTTCTGTACCATCTTGATCAATGTGTCTTTATCTATAAACATCTGATTAGGATAAAGTTGTTGATAATCATCTTTTACTTCAACAGCAATAGGGAATTCGTTAGGTACGTATTTGTCTTCATAAACCAAAACCGAATCAGGTATTGAAGACTTACGTTCATCGTTTTCCATCCAACTACTGCTGGCAAAACACTCTTTCTGGCTATGTCTCAGTGGTACTTCTTTCTTACTTCTTTGTTTTTCAGTCTTACTTCCTTCTTGCTTACAGATAATATCTTTATCCTTCAGCTGACTATTCTGTTGAGTGTGCTTTGGAGATACTACCATATCCGCAGGAGTGTCAATGAATAATTCCTCCAATACATGACAACCAGCAGGCTTCTGGTTAAGATCTATAGATAATTTTGCATCTCTTCTTGATCCCTGCTGATCGTCATCTATATTCACCTTACTGGGCATATATTATTTAAAAACATATAAGTACATGAACTAATTAATCATCAGAATTACAATATAAGATATTTGAAAAAATTATTCATACCTTCTGTCATTCATAACAATGTCAAATAATAGAGGGTTGTCTTCAGGTTTCTCCACACTCTTGTACTCAATACGTTGACTGACATCTAGTGTGCATGGTACAAAACTGAAATCCTCGCCATAATTAATATCAATCTTTTCATCCGTATGCAAATCTCTAACACCGAATGATGACGATATCGAACAATGAAGCTCCGATGACGTCGAGATATTTTTTAAGTCAACGGGAGGGGTAACTACACAAGGTGTTTTACGAAACACCTGTGTCGTTTCTTTCAACTTCCTCTTACTACCGAGTTGTTCGATTTCAATCGACCTGTCAATAGATCTCGGATTTTTCAGCACTCTGCTTATCAGCAATGGGACATTGCTATTATTGGCTCGGATGTTATGGGCAATAAATACTGCAACATCATTATCATCCACAATTTCGGCAGGAGGACATGCAAGTGTACTTGGATATAAAACCTTCATTGTGATTTCATACTCTTTGAGACTATCATTTGTAATCTTATAAATTTCCTGAAGAAGACAGTCAAAATCCGATTTTGTAGATAAAATGATACTTTTAGTTCTTCCACCCCTGTACTCGTATTTTTCTTTCAAATATAACAATTCTCCATCGTAACAACAAAGTATCGGTAATGTTGAATCCATATTTCAAATCCCTGTTAGCATAGAATCACAATATCAAAACTCAGCAATATAAAATTTGATATCAAATATGAATCATTTTATCGATTTCATCACTTTTTCATCCTACAATGTGATGTTACTATTTTAAGCATAGAACCACAATATCAAAACTCAACAATACCAAATTTGATACCAAAAATTAATCATACATATCCAATACATACTAGACTTATCACGACCAATACATACTAGACTCATCACGACCAATATAATATAAATTCAGCTAATTTTGTCGATTTCATCCCTTTTTCGTCCTAACCATAATGATGAATAGCTAATTTTATCAATTTCGTTCATTTTTCGTCCATCTTTCGTCCTAAAATGTGCTGTTAATATTCAACTACTTTTTGTTGATTTCGTTCCTTTTTCTCGATTGGTTATTGTTGTTAATGAAATCATAAAGTAATCAAATACAATGAAGAAGTTAATCAAACATATATGAAAAATGGAGGTGAAGTATATGAGTCGTTGAAAGGGGGTGAAGTGTAGGACTCATCACGACCAATATAATATAAATTCAGCTAATTTTGTCGATTTCATCCCTTTTTCGTCCTAACCATAATGATGAATAGCCAATTTTATCAATTTCGTTCATTTTTCGTCCATCTTTCGTCCATCTTTCGTCCTAAAATATGCTGTTAATATTCAACTACTTTTTGTTGATTTCATTCCTTTTTCTCGATTGGTTGTTGTTGTTAATGAAATCAAAAGTAATCAAATGGTACAATGAAGAAGTTAATCAAACATATATGAAAAAAATCGCAAAGGATGGAGGTGAAGTATAGGAGTCGTTGAAAGGGGGTGAAGTGTAGGAGCCGTCGAAAGGGGGTGAAGTGAAGGAAGACTCACGGGATTTGATGATCACCGTTGAAATGGGTGTCCGTCTCTCAGTTGCCGTCGAAAGAGGTGGAGGAAGCTGCCGTCCAAATGAGGGAAGTGAAGGGCGACTCAATGGGAGCTAGGGTTTTAGTAGTAAAGTAAAAGGGTAGTTAGGTCCCAAAGAATTTTCAGTGGCCATTTTCGTGCAGATTTTTTGACGGGGTCCATTCTCAACAATAGT
Organism: Chamaelirium japonicum; assembly: GCA_947650365.1. Taxonomy (NCBI): domain Eukaryota; kingdom Viridiplantae; phylum Streptophyta; class Magnoliopsida; order Liliales; family Melanthiaceae; genus Chamaelirium; species Chamaelirium japonicum. The sequence goes on along the minus strand of OX393557.1, from coordinate 4,865,580 downwards.
TGAGAGTTGGTGGCCATTTCGGTAAAAACCTCCTCTAACTAAGTTAAAACCTCAAAACAATGTTATCTTGGAATGCTCAATCCCTCACTTTCTAAGAAGCTCCATAATTTGCCATGTGCAACTCTTTGCATCTGATTCTTTTACACTACTTGCTGACTCTCTTTCTCGATCCTCTTCTTCTCATTAATATAGCTTTTACGCGGGGAAAATGCAAGACGTCATATCATGTTTGAATTAATACTTATTCTTGTGTCTACAGTATACTGTTTTCCTCACCCTAGTATGTAAATCATATTTTAGTAGTACTTTGATTTGTTTTGATGATTTATACTGCCACGTCTGTTTTTAATAATCAAACCCATTTACCGACAACAACAGTTACCGATGGACAAGCTGATGAGACCTTCAGTAGGTCAAAAGGATTGAGGTCGCATCCCAGTGGCAAAGCACTTACTCCATTGTCGATAGGTTGTGATGTTATTTTGAATTCTGTCGGTCGTGGACTTTCCTCTTATCTTTGTGGCTGGCTTAGTCTCGTACGTGCGTACGTCTTTATGGCTAGCTTATCCATGCTCCCGTCTGGCAATATATCGTCTTTATAGCGGGCTTATCCATGCTCCCGTGTGGCAATATTATAGAGAAGGTGATAATTCAAATCCTCATATGTCCTGTGCTCTGAGCACTAACGGGCGATGTATTGACCATGATATCCCCTCAATTCGAAAAAAAAAAAGAAAAACAAAGGTTTAATTTGAAGTAGATTTTTAAAGGGGTTATTAGTATAAGGCCCTTCTAACTGAACCTGTATTACAAGAAACCCTTGTTTCGATTGCGCTTAGCATTAAGTTCAAACAATCACTTCTTTTTAAAAATGGCCATTTTGCCCCTATATAGTAGCTGAATAATAAGAAGAAGTCGTTGTACTACTTTTTTTTAACATGGGCTTTAACAGTGAAATCTTCAAAAATATTCAAAACACTGCAGCTGCTACATGATTTCACTATAGCCACTACAGTGAAATCATTGTAGCAGTAACGATTCAGCTTGGAGTATCAATTTAGGCAGCAAATCGAGTATCAATTCGGTTGCATTGCTACAGTAAAATCATTGTAGCTGTAGGGGAGGATTACGGCCGTCGTACGATCCCCCTCCAAAAATCAATTGAAGGGTAAAGCTTTGTTGTATGGTGCGTTGCAGAGCGCTAAGTTGTCACGCTATCACTATAGAGTAGAGAGAGAGAGAGAGAGACAAAGAAGGATAGAGAGAGAGAACCAACACAGGATGTGATACGAAGTTCGGTCGAAGCTTACGTCTCCGTGTGGTAAGATGCAACCTTTGAATCCGCTATCTCTGAGAAAAGTAATGCTACTCTCGACAGATCGAGGAGTGCTTATACAAGTGGATAGAGGGTGGAGAAGGCTCTTGAGTTTGAAGACCAGGAGGCTCGAAGAGTTATGAAAAACAAAAAGTGAAGTTGGGAATAACGAAATTCTGGTCTGGAATATTTGTCGGATTTGCTATATATAGAGATTCAAAAATATCTAGAAAATATTATAGGGATATTCCTGAGAATATATATCTGAGAAATAATCCAGGGATATTCCTAGGAATATCTTGGGTTTTTTGACAATTATCTGAGGATATTTGCCAAGCCCAGGATAGTGAGCGTGGCCCCTAAGCAAGGTTGCGGGTACCACTATCGTCTCCAAGGACCCCAGGCAGAGCTGTGGGTTCCACTGTCGTCTTCGTGATACCCATGAAAGACTATGGGTCCCACTATCGGACGTTAGCCAGATTTTTCACCCACAGTTATCCCCTCCTAACTAGGTAGGTGCTAACCTAGCTGGTTGAGACTCTATGGTGTAAAACATGTTTGTCAATGTCGAAGCGGCTTGATGAGTGCTCGGAAAGAATTTGTCGACTCTCTGTCAAGGGCCGACCAAAGTTTCGTTTGTCAACCCGCTATCCGAGGCTGACTGTTATGCCTGCCGACCCCTTGCCAAGGACCGACCAGATGAGGGGTAGCCTCAAGCTATTGCTTCTTGAGGTGATGTTGCTAAAAACAATCACTCTTAGACCGACACTGAAGACGACCGCTTCCAAGTTTGGATATGGATCTGTTGTTTTAGCTTCTAGTCTTTGATGTGGGATCCACTATAAGCTTGAGCTGGACTGGCTTCTAATGCCTAATCGACCTTGGCGTGTGTCTTGCCAAGAATCTACCGACCCCCTACCAAGGGCCGACCAAGAGTTGGTGTGCCGATCTGCTGCCCAAAGCTAGCTATTATGATTGTGGGTTCGTTTTCGAAAGATCGAGCGAAAGGGGGCAGCCTTGGCACAAGGGGAGCTCAGTCCTGAGCTATAGCAGTATTCCGGAGAGGGAGTTAGCAAGCCAGGGATGCAGAGAGGTGTCCAAGGATTTAACTGTAGGTCGCTTTGATGCTTGTTGAAGAAAGTCTGTCGACTCCCCTGTCAGGGGTTGACTAGGAGTTTGTCTGTCGACCCGTTGTCCGGGGCCGACTGTAGCGACTACCGACCCCCTACCAAAGGCCACCCGTCGTCAGTCTGCCGACCCCCTGCCCAGGGCCGACCAGTGGTGCGAGCTTCAGCAAGAGGCTAATCGACTCTAGGATGGATCGGTTGATCAATCGAGCATGGACGATCAATCGTTCGATTGGGCATAGGGTAACGATCGATCGGTCACGGGTGATCGATCGATCACGAGTGACCGATGATCGGGTGCGGGGGAATGACCAATCGCCAGGCAACCGATCGATTGATCAGGAACAGGCAACCAATCGATCAATTGGTCGCTGGCAGACGGTCAGTTAATCGTCCGCTTGATGGACTACGCTAAAGCAAACCAGAACCAATGATTTCTTTACAAAAGAAGGTGGATTATATATAAAGTATTTTATTTAGCGTTCTTCATTTGGTTCAACCTTTCAAACCATTGGTTGAACCGGCTTGAACCGGATCAAGCACCTTTTCAATTCTATGCCCATACGGTTTTCAAAACATTTGATTATGAAAGGCCTTGTGTCCGAGCAGACTATATTTTCTTTACATGACTCAACACACGATCCATGTATCGTTCTTATAACTATGTGAGGGGTTTTTGGCCATAACTGAGCACGAAAGTTTGATGTTTCGAAGGTTTTTTACGACCACAAACAAGAATTTTAAAAATGGAGGTAGTGTTTATGCTCTATGTCTGAAATTAAATATTATCCAATTTTATTATCTATAATGTGTAAAATTTGTAAAAAAAAATGTTGACATTATAAATTGATGCTTGCTTGATAATTTTGATATATACTTTGCCTCCCTTACGAAAATATTCTGGCTCCACCCCTGAGCTTGAGATATGTCATTAGTTGATGCAACCTGAGGTGATCTCTATGTTCACTGCAGCGAGCCTCGACAGATTCGCCTCCTCAACTTCTTCCTCGGGGGCGCCCGAAAGCCTCATGGAAGAGTAAGTCATTATCGTTGGAAGTCACGAAGCCCCTCGGAGAAAGCTAGCGTACGTCTAAAAGGCGTATGAAATAGTATGTGTTCCCGTTTAAATTTGTAGAAAACTAATCTATGCATATACAGAAGAGCGTGAACACCTAAAGCTAATCTATGATCTAAGATCTATAAATACTAAATAGAATAAAAGGCTATTGTTAAGGGATCATATCGTCATACCTTGATTGGGTCTTTTACCAAAGAACAACAAATTTCGAGGATGTCTTGCAGAAAGTCATCTAGTAAAACCATCGCCATTTTTTCTCCATAGCTCTAATTGCTATGAAAATTTATTGAACGTCGAGATCGTCGATGCAAAACTCCTCGAAGTGGAATCACCTCGATCCGAGTTTTGTAGCTCCGGAAATAATTCTCGAACTGACTGCTAGTCTGCCAAAATCTGGGCAGCAGAAATTTCAATGTCGCATCTGGACGAAATGTTGGAGATAACGACCTCCATGTCGATGAATGAAAGAGACTGTCGGATAGCACCGAGTCTTTTATGAAGGGAGAAACCCTCGATGTCTCACCACAAGATATAAAGCCAACAAGCCTACCACCGATCGGTATGCAATGAAGAAGACATAGTAGACTTACACCGGATGATCATTTCTTCTCTCTTCTCTGCTTCTTCCTTTTTTTTTCTTCTCTTTATTTCTTTTTCTTCTTTCTCAATCTCTATGGCCGAAACCACAAGAAAGAGGGACAGCATGAGAGGGGCGGCTAGGGTTTAGGAGAGGAGACCATTAGGGCCAGCCTCCCCTCTCTCCTTCCATGTATAGGGTCGGCCCCTTTAGGCTTTAACCAAGTCAAACCCCCAAGGGGTGTGGCCAGCCATACATATCCAGGGAGAGAGGGGGGGGGGATGAAATTCCCTTTTCCTTATCTCTACAGATGACAAGAGGGGGGGGGGGGGGGTGAAATTCCCTTTTCCTTATCTCTACAGATGACTGCCCCCTCTCGTATAAACCTGGACAATAATGCCCTTTATAGAGGAGGCACACTATTTGACTGAGAGGGAGAGAGTTTTACTTGATGAAATCACGATCTAATTTTGCCTATGAACTCCTGGAATAATTTCGGTTTATATGAGATCCACATTCTATATGTGTACGACCATAAAGAGATATTGACAAAAATGTTCCTATGGTTTATACACAAATGTGAATAGACTTTCGGCGTTTAGGCATGTGCTCCATCACACTACTTTGTATCTAGCTAGCCTAACTGGACATGGTATACAATTCTTATACGCGATAACACGGTGGAACCTTCAGTGCTTAGGGTTTCTATTTCCAACCGGATTCCTGAATGACTCTCCCCGTAGCACACCGAGAGTTCCGTCAATCAGTCCGAATCCGATTAACCCATGACTTAACCTAGTCTATCCCACAGGATGCACTCAGGGGCGGAGCCAACATAGGCCCAGTGGGGGCAACTGCCCCCACTGAGATTTTTTTAAAAAATATTAATGCTATTTGTATAATCTCCATCAACAAACACATTGGCAATTCAGACCAATGGAGTGGAGGTGGGGCTCAGGGCTTAGGGCATCGGCTTTCACACCAAGCACTGACCCCACCCCCATTTCATGGGTATGTTTTGTCAATGTGTTTGTCAAAAAAAAAACCAATAAATATATTACAATTTGCACCCTTGAAATTTTGCTCAAAGACACTTAACCCCCAATAGTTTAAAAACTACATTTTATCCCCCTTCAATTTAGTTTTGATCAAATAAAGATTACCAAATGAGGAAATTAAGTAGTTCACAAAAGGGTGTATTGTGGCAACATTTCAAACTTTAGGGAGCCATTTGAAACAAAATAAACTAAGGGGTTTAAGTGTTTTTTAGCTAATTTTAACTGGTAAAGTATAATTTACCAAAAAAAATAAAAAATCGGTGTCGTCTCTCTCGTTAGTCCCACGACTACCTCATGATAGCCTTGCATAATCTCATGGCTTGAAATATTGTACTCTCCGAGACTCCGTCCTTGTCCACTCCAACCATTCTCTACCAGAAACCCATGGTCGGTGACACGACCGGAAAGTGCGGCCTGCTTGTAGCATCAGCCGAAACCCTACTTTCTCTCTCTCTCTCTCTCTCTCTCTCTCTCAATAGTTATTCATGATTTTTTTATGTAAATGTTTTTTCGGATGGAAGATTTTTGTGTGCTTATGAACTGAAAGCAAAATATTTTTGTAGTCAATTCAAATCCTTTTTTTTTTTTAAAGGTATCAATTCAAATCATTTGTTGGTAGAAATTGGATGAAACTTTTAAAACAAAGCAAAAGTCACCTCCACTGGAGTGAATTCCTGGCTCCGCTAGTGGCTGCACTTCAGTAATCCCAAACTTATATTAGTCCCTTGTAATCCTTGTTCTTCATTTTAACCTGATAATCATTGATCCCTCCAATATTGGTGCCATGACTCAACTCGGGAGATGGGGAGCACTTTCAGACCCGATCGGTCACTTGACTCAATTTGATGACTTATCAACTATAATACCACACAATCCGGAGCTATTCTTAGCACCCGAACTATCATTAGTCTGATGACTACCAGGGTTGGATTTAATGTATGGACAGTATGACTCATCGAATACACTCATACATCTCTAGATATCAGATAGCTTATAGGAGTTGCATGTCACTTCAACGCCAGCCGGGTAATCCAGCATACAGTGGTATTGGATTATGGTAAGTCCAAACATGTTGGTACATCCAAACACCGCACAACTAGTTAGCTTAGTGGATATGGTTCCTCAAGGTTAAGTACATATTAACTAAAGTGATCGATAAGATGGTTAATGTATTATTGTCTGACTCATTGATCCATGCACCGTCTTGATTCTTGTTCAACACGATTATCGTGCTTGGTCAGATAAATGGAGATCTAACATCCCTGTGGTAGAGACTTCACCACATTCCTCTACCTGTCAACAGCCTATTTCCAGTGAAACGATCAGCATCACTAAAGCTGTGAACTTAGTCTAGGCCTGCACAAAACTAGTCCATTGGGTCTCTCAAGCATGGACCCACCATACACCTCAATGGCATACTGTGTTTCCTACGGTCCTTATTATATATGGATTACATATACCATTTTAGTTATTCATTAACCAGAGCCATTATTCAGTAATGTAAATCTAAAAAATTCACGCTAAGGACACACCGGCTCCAACAATTATAAGCTATTGTGACCAGTGACATAAAGGAATTTGATATTTGATATTCATACAAGAAAAAAATTTTAAAATTTTATATAAATAGTAGATCTCAAGGGAGGGTATACTTAAGGCAACCCTAACTTAAATTTTAAAAAAAAACATGATACGTCCATGTTTCATACGTTGAAGGCTGCTCACGTCCGCTACCCCATCACCGACCATGTGCAGGTCACTGCTGTTAATCTATCATCGCCGCATCCTCCTGCTCTTCTTCGATCTTCTTTTTCCTCCTCATTTTTTCTCCATGCTCCTCCTCCCTTTTCAACCTCTTCTTCTTCCTCCTCTTTTTCGTCCCTTCTTCCTCCTCTACTTTCCCTCCTCCTAAAAATCACCACTCAGCCATACCATGTTGATGCAGTTCTCTGTATTGTACCGGTGTGACGAATGCACAGATGGTGCATTCAGCCTAGTATGGCCGAGTGTTAGGATTTTCAGGAGGAGCGAAAGAGAAGAAAGAAGAGAATGAGGAAGAGGAAGAGAAAGAGAAGGAAAAGGAGAAAAAAAAAAAAGAAAGTAGATATAACCATAGAAGAAGGGAGAGGAAGAGGAGGAGACGCTAATGATGGGTTAGATGGCAGACGGGGATGGACACTAGCTGGTGGAACATACACGAGGAAAATAAAAAAGGAGTGGCTTATAAACTGGAGCTGCCTTAAAAATAAAAATGATATGTTGACTTTTGACCGGAGCTGCCAAGGGTAAGATTTGGGATGTGTACTGATATAACTGATCCACCCAAATACCAAACCACAAAGAGTCATGTAACGCTTCCCAACCAACTGCAAACATTGGAATTCCCACCCCAAAAAAAAATTTGGCAAGCCTTGGAATTACAAGTTGACATGTACGGATGAGAGAGAGAGAGATAGAGAGAGAAGGTGGCTACAGTAGTGAGGTGATAGCAACCATCCAGGTATAATTGGAGAGCATGCAGCATCTCCCTGCACACAAAAAGCACACAGTGGAGCTCAGAAACCCCCCATCCCTACATGAAGGAACTGTGCCTGCATAAAATATATCTACTTATATACATAGATATAAATGTTTGTGAGGTTGGGGTTGAGGTTGGGAGAAGTGTTGGTCAAAGACAGAGACAATAAGTATAGAAATAGAACAAAGTACAAACCCAGATCAGCTTGCATAATTTTATGAAAAGGAAAATATCCCACATATAGATATAGAGAAGTATGCATCCCATTACATCATTACAAAATTGGTAGCCATTGGTGCCCCAAACATGGACTCCTCTGCCCACCTAGTCAGTAATGGAACACAAACAACACACCTACACCTAGACCTAGAACTAGACCAAGCTAGAGAGAGAAAATGATACCCATACTAACCCTACATAGTAGTAGGTGCATTATGGGAAGAGGCTAGCTAGTAGGCACACCTACCTACACATCCCAATACTTCTAGTCCTAAGCTAACCTCCCCCCTCAATTAAACACAATTAAGAGAGAGGGGACCTATGAGGAGCTCCCTTCCTCCTATTACCAAGGGAGAGGACCATCTGAGGGAAGAAGCCACCACCCTTCTTCCTCTTCCCCGCCTCCGGCTCCGACTCCCCAGACCCTCCCGAACCGCCCCTGCCACCGCCTCGGCTCGAGCCCGAGCAGCCAGTGTAATGTGACGTGTCCTCGAGGATCGAGTTGGGGGTGATCTGGCCGTCGTCCTCTAGAAGATCGGAGCCGTCCATCCGGAGGCTCTCCAGGTTCGAGAACGCAAAGTCCGACTCGTCAAATCGGAAGAGGATGCTGGAGAGGTCCTCCCCTTGCAGCACCACATGATCCACCTGCAATTTCACAATCCCACCACATCTTATGCCCAAGCCCTAGAAGATGAGCCAGCTCACTCATAACACAACTAGAGCTTAATTTTATTCCCAAAACGCCCCTCATTAACAAATTTCATATCTGCACATTTAGTTCCATATACAATATACTAGCTTGCACAAGGTTAGATTGGGAAGATCGATATCATGAAATTGGTAACAATTTATTCCGAGAACGGGCCTACGCAAAGATAAGGTAAAGCATGGAATGCACCTTGCATGAGAGGCAGCAGAAGTGGTAGGGCTCTTGGAGGATCCTATCACAGGTCAAGCAGATGTTGCCAGAGCCCTTGAAAGGCCTAGACTGAGGCCTTGGCTTTAGAAAGACCACCTTAGCACTATTTATAGTGTAGGGCTGTAACAAAGCCATTAAAAAAAATTAAGAGAACGAAAATATTACTTATAAAACTAATATTAACACAAACCAAACGTTAATTATGTGCTACTAATTAACCACCTAATTCTCTTATAAGAGTTCACGATACCTGAACGAAGGAGCAATCTATGAGCTTCTCGAGATCATCCAATCGAACAACGTCATTGTACACATATCGCCTCACCTAATTATCCAAAATAACTGATAATTAGTATATTAAATCCTTGCACATGTAATAATTAAGCTCACAGAACCCAAAACGATCCACTTCTTTTTAGGGTCAATGGGCTAACATATATAGTGTCCACGTGTGAGTAGGCATATGTATATATGGAGGACTAGGCTATACACATGACTAACTAACCCCATAGCCACTATTTTGATTTTTTAATTTTTTATTTAAAGAGTTTGAATGTTAGAACTAATGGTGTTAATGTTGTTAATAATCTGACACATAATTTTAACTTTCTATATCAAATCTTAATTGGACTCTTTCTTAAACTAGGAGATTCTTGGCCGGGCTGCTTTTACGCGATTAAACTGTGTAAACAACAAGGTAGATCTTCCTATACAGCCAGCTGATCTTTGAGGTTTATTGGCATGCTACTGTCATGCATGCTGACTTTGTTAGGTTTTCGACAAAATTTTTAGATCAACGATTGACATCAGATGGAAAGTCCAAAATATCTTAAAAACCTTCCCTTAAGCTACGTTATCTTGTTGGGAAGAAGAAGAGGATGATGCTGATGAAGAAGAAAAAAATTGGTTAAACTTTAGGATCAATTACACTTTGCCCTCCTGAAGTTTAGCTCAAAAATACTTAAAACCCCATATAGTTAAAAAGAAAACTATATCTTCCTCCCTTCAAGTCAGTTGTGATCGGATAAAAATTACCAAATGAAGAAAATCAAGTAGTTGACAAAAGGGGCATTGTACTAACATTTCAAACTTTAGGGTGGGATTTGAAACAAAATAAACTACAGGAGGATTTAATTGTTTTTTGAGTTAATCTTCATAGGGACAAAGTGTAATTTATCCTAAAATTTAAATCTGGGTTCAGTATGTTCTGTCTTTATAATTCCTTTTGTACAAGGAAAAGTATGACATCATGCATGAGCACATACTTGTATTTCTGTTCCCAAATTACCCCTAGGGGATTCACTTTTCAGGTGATTAGGTAATAATTGGGTCCGTTAAAAGAGTAGTCATTGGGTATTTATTACCATGCTTTGACCAGAATGATTCTTCTCAGGGTTCAAGGACAAGTTAGCCGAAATGACGATTGTACCCCTCTGAGGCCGTACGTCCGAAGAAAAGTATCCGTTTACAGATGTCGATTGTCGAATAGTACACGTACCCAGCTGTAAATTACTAGTTTTTTTAACCTTTTTGACAGCAAAGTTTTAACTTTTCTTAGTCGATTTTACTTTTTTATATAGAGAAATTAAGAATTCCAGAATTGGAGGTTTTTACAAGAAAACTAGCTAGGGGCAATTTGTAAACTTTAATATATCCAGGGTTCAATTTCAATTTTAAAGAAAAAGAGCAGGAAATCAAGTAAAAAGACAAGTAATTTATGATATTGGACAAAACTATAACTAGGGTAAAAATCAAGAAAATGGATCTAAGTTTTGGATTGTTAAAGTCGAGATAATGAGAGAGGTA